>BSBK01001732.1:300000-345000 GCA_027943335.1 Chamaecyparis obtusa | reverse complement strand
CTTGGCCCTTTGGTGAAATGGTGGGGCTTCTTTCCTATAGTGCCTACAACCAAGGTTCAAGTCCCCATGGGGTTTCTCTCTATCATGGTTCTCAATGGAGAGTTGTTACCTTAACCCTTGGTGAAATAGTGGGGCTTCTTGCCTATAGAGCTTAAAACCAAGGTTTAATAATTGTAGGCCTTGGCCATTTGGTGAAATGGTGGAGATTCTTGCCTATAATTCCTACAACCAAGGTTCAAGTCCCCACAGGGCCGCTCTCTATTGTGGTTCTCAGTGAAGAGTTGTTCCCTTGACCGTTGGTGAAATAGTCAGGCTTCTTGCCTGTAGAGCTTACAACCAAGGTTCAATAATTTAAAGGGCTTGACCCTTTGGTGAAATGGTGGGGCTTCTTTCTTATAGTGCCTACAACCAAGTTTTAAGTCCCCACGGGGTCACTCTCTATCATGGTTCTCAATGGAGAGTTGTTACCTTGACCCTTGGTGAAATAGTGGGGCTTCTTTCCTATAGAACTTACAACCAAGGTTCAACAATTTTAGGGCTTGGCCCTTTGGTGAAATGGTGGGTCTTATTGCCTATAGTGCCTACAAATAAGGTTCAAGTCCCCACGGGGTCGCTCTCTATCGTGGTTCTCAATGGAGAGTTGTTACCTTGACCCTTGGTGGAATAGTGGGGCTTCTTGCCTATAGAGCTTACAACCAAGGTTCAACAATTTTTAGAGCTTGGCCCTTTGGTGAAATGGTGGGGCTTCTTTCCTATAGTGCCTACAACCAAGGTTCAAGTCCCCATGAAGTCTCTCTTTATCATGGTTCTCAATGGAGAGTTGTTACCTTGACCCTTGGTGAAATAGTGGGGCTTCTTGCCTATAGAGCTTACAACCAAGGTTCAACAATTTAAAGGGCTTGGGCCTTTGGTGAAATGGTGGGGCTTCTTTCCTGTAGTGCCTACAACCATGGTTCAAGTCCCCGTGAGGTTTCTCTCTATCATGGTTCTCAATGGAGAGTTGTTACCTTAACCCTTGGTGAAATAAAGGGGTTTCTTGCCTATAGAGCTTACAACCAAGGTTCAATTTAGAGATATTGTGGTTCTCAATGGAGAGTTTTTACCTTGACCCTTAGTGAAATAATGGGGCTTCTTGCCTATAGAGCTTACAACTAAGGTTCAAAAATCTAAGAGGTCTTGGCCCTTTGGTGAAATGATGGGGCTTCTTTCTTATAGTTCCTACAACCAAGGTTCAAGTCCCCATGGGGTCACTCTTTATCATGGTTCTCAATGGAGAGTTGTTACCTCGACCCTTGATAAAATAGTGGGGCTTCTTGCCTATAGAGATTACTGTATGCACCCTAAAATGGCAGCCTAGACTTTGGGCCCCATTTATTTGATTTATCAATCCTGAATCATTTTTATCAATAATCAATATTTTCAACAATATCAATATCTTGATCAAGTCTTAATTTTGATCATATATTGAATTTTTATCCTATGGGCTAACCATTTATCCTAAGTCTTTATTTGATTAAAAGAAATATTTCCTCCCCTTTTGATTAAATAAAAACCCCACCTTTCCCTCTTATCCTAAGTTGCACAAATAAAGCATTATTCATATTTTATAAAAAAGGAGAAAAGCACTTTTTGTCTCATATGGACATAAAGTCAACTCCTATTTTTCTATTGGAGGATACTTGTGCACATGGATTGCTCCTCTTTCAAGCTCCACCGCTGATTAAGACTTTTTGCCTCTTAATCTCCATGGTCCATTTCACCTCATTTCTTATAAAAGGAGAGCTCTCTCCTTCATTTGGATCCACTTGTTTTATGCTAATGTTATGCTGCAGGTTTTAGGTGCATTTGGAGTTTGAAGACATTGAAGACTTGATTCATTGCATCATCTAGTTCATATTTGCTCTCATAGTTGCATAATAATGGCATTATTAATGTAGATTCCTTTTTATGCAATAGAATAACTCACATAGTCTAAATAGGAAGGCTTGGTAATACTTGTTCTTTCCTTTCATAGCATAGTTTGTACTTTCCTTTCATAGATTAAATTGCACACTCATTCTAGTTGCATTGCATTACATCTTCATAGTGATTCTTGAGGATATTGGCACTCTTGCCCTTGTCCTCACTTGAATCTCTCATTGTATGGTTGACTAGCAAGGTCACAAGTTTGTAGCTCTAGCTGAGAGCAATTTTCAACCTTGCAACTCCATGCATAAAGAGCTATGAGCCGCTTTGTGAGGCCTCATTCTTGAGCAACCTTGCATGTAATGGTTCATAGAAGTGCACCATTTTAGTGTGTACATTTCTGGCGCCCACCGTGGGGCTGAGTAGATTAGCTTTGTCCCTTTAATTCTGCATTTTTCGTCAAAATTTTTGTCAATTTTTGGCTTGATTTTCAGTCTTTGGTTTTCTGTCTCAGAGTATCACGTGATACTTCTCAGAAATATCGCGCGATATATCTTTGTATAGCGATGCGACACTTCGCGCGAGAGAAGAATCGCCCGCTAGTACTGAGAAATATCGCCTGTTATCGGGTGAAGTATCGCCTACCCATAGTGAGAAGTATCGCGCGACTGAGAAATATCACCCGACTATAGGAAACTGTGTCGCGCGATACTAGTGAAGTCTGAGAAATATTGCCTGGTCTGACAGAGACTTGCGTTTCTAGTTTTCTTATCCGAATTTGATTATTTTAGCTTGCTGTTTTGTTTTGCTGTGTTTAGATAGGTCTAACCCGCATCTTTTAGCTTAAATCTAGCAGTTTATTGCATGTTTACATTTGGATTTTGATTTTGCTAACCTTGTGGGTCTAACAAGTTATGTTTGTAGGTGCTCTCATTTGTTTGAAAATTGCTGAAAATGCATGTCAAAGAGGGCTACTAACAGTTTTTGCAGGGCTGCCCAAGCATAAAAACAAAAAAAAATAAAAATTTTGCTTGTTTATTTGCTTTCCTTTCAAATGTGGCATTCACTAATTGTATTAGGCATCTTAATACCTTGTGAAAGGGATCTTGAGGTGGTAGGAGAAGTATGCTCTTCACCTTTAGGTGAATCAGAAAATCTTGACCCATCTTAAAGTTTTGGAAGCAACGGAGTAATTGAATCTCTTTGCTTGGTGTGTTTGGGAGAGATTTTTGAGATAGGGGAGTATGCTCTTCACCCTTGTGGTGAATCAAAAACCTTGAACCTCAAGAGTTGATCCATTTTTGTTTAGTTTAGGAATCCTTTAGCGGGCCTGCTCTTGAGCAATCAAGAGGAACGACTCAAGTGGGGACAACTTTGTCATCATTTTCCTTGGTGGCAAGTGATTCCAACTCACTATAATCTCAAGGCTATCAAGGACACCAAAAACCTTGGTAGACATAACACTTGTCTTCGTTTGATGTGAGTAGCTCATGGGATTGCGACCATGGGGAAAACATTGAACAAGAATGCTTAAGGTACTCTTGAGGCCGTGAGGTCTTAGTCCTTTATGAGGAGCAAGAGGGGTGTTGTGAACGGAAATCCTTATTAAGAACCATTAGATAGAAGCCACCTTCTTTTAGCCGCTTATCTTCTTAGTGCAAGGATTGATCCAAGTGGTTTACCCGGATCACCTTAAGATACTCACCATATGTGTCCTTTTGGTTGTGTCATTTGACATTTCCATGACAAAGCCAACATCTCTTGTGGGTAACCACTTGGTGTGAGGCGAGGGGGCATCAAGTTGTGGGCTAAGTCGGTAAGTATTGAGCCTTGACTTTTTAGGATAGATTTGCTTGAAGTGTCTTCGATTGTGTGATACCAGTGCAAACGTTCTTACATACAAACAATCGGTAGCATTCATAGGGTGTTGTTTCAATTCTGATATCACAAGTGTTTGTCTTGGCAAGGTTGCTTTTGCCCTTGTTTCAAGTGTTTGAGACCATGTTTTGATCCCTTACTGTTTGCAAACCTGCCAAAATTCTGCTGATATTGTGACTGAAATCGAAAACATCAACCCTCAGACTGGAAATTTTGACCAAACAGACCCAAAAACGTAAATTTTACACAATTATGGTCAAGAGTTAAACAATTCTGCAACAGTATCGCGCCCTGTAAAGCGAAGTATCACGCGATACTTCGCTCTTGCTAAAAATATTACCCGCTTTGAAGAGAAATATCGCGCGATAGTTTGCCCCTGACGGACTATCACCCGACCTGCCTGGAGTATATCGCCCGCCAGTACTAAGAAGTATCGCCTGGCTTTGGGCGAAGTATCACGCAGTTATAGGTTTATCGCCCCAGTAGCCTGGAGTATATCGCCTGGTTTATTTCTTTCGTGCTTAAATTTTGGTCAGTTTCAATTGCTGTTAATCAGGCTAGGTCTTAGAGTAGGCTTCTCACCCTGACGTTTGAGACCTGTCTTGACTCCAAATTTCTAGTTTTTAGTCCTCCGGGATAGCATCATTTGATTTACGAAATCACTTTGGAATAATTGTCAAGTTAGAAGGCCATTCTTGGTGCCAAGGTTCATCTTTAAAATTGTTAGCTACATTCGGGAAAATTTTTAGTACTCTTATTGTCCAAATCGCTTTCATTTAAATCTCAATTTCAATTATCTTTTGGCCTAGTCCAACCTCCTAATTCAAAAGTGCAAGGGTAGTCACCCTTTGATTTGAAGCACCTCTTTGACAGTGTTGGTAAAGCCCCTTTTTCTTTTCATTTCTTTTTTGGACAATAGAAGACTTTGATTATCCTAGTTTGGCGTTGACACTTTGAGAGGTCACCTTCTCATTGAGAGTATCTTTCTTTCATGTCAGTTACGACAAGGTACCAAGTCAATCAAGGGAAGCGACCCCCTGTTGCCTTTAGCCAGTTACCACCTGTCAAGACTCGTCGACAACCTAAGGGAAAAGGACCCCTTTTTTATCAATCTTCTAAGAGTGAATTTGAGGTTTGTTTTAATCCGGGAGCTAATCCTAGTGAAGTGAGCACCTCTTTCATACCACTCTCATCAAGCATGGACATGAGTTACACTTTTACCCGATAACAAAGAGAAGCCATGAATCAAACTCTTGAGGATATCTTCCAATGACATAGAAGAGAGTATGGTGGTTCTTCTCATGCTAGTCCACTCGGGTCACCTCCCAACAATGTGAGGTATTTTGATGCTCACCAATGAGCCGAGAGACATCATAAGCAAGCTCACTCAGATTCAGGGTCACAACACGAAGACCAGAACAACGAATCTAGTGATCACCGCATAAACGCAGTCAATACAATAAGACATTCAAGACAATCCTCCCCACTTAAAGACACCTCTCGATATGCAAATACCAGATTGAGAAGCATTGAGAGAGAGAAACAAGCCTACTTGGATGAACAGGCTGCTAAAAAGGAAAAATTCAGACAACTAGAGGAGGAACGTGCATTGTTGGATATACAGAAGAGAGTCGCCCAAGAAGAAGAAGATAGACTCTATGCACAACAACTCCAAAGCCGATTTAATAGGAGGGGAGCCAATAGTGGGACCAACTCACCCCCATCTACCCCTTCCCCTAGCCCTAAAAGAAGATCAAGGACACCTTCACGATCCCCAAGTCCTAGAGGAAGAAGGGCTTCAAGATATGACCATCATAGGAGACAGTCGTCTCACCCTCCCAACGAGCACATCATGGCTCACAACATGGAGGCAGTTATGCTAAATTTGATCATATGGACTTCATGACTATGCAACAAGAACCGTCCTTTCAAGCATATGTGGAGCAATATGTGGAACAAAACAAAGACCAATTCTTGGAAAGTCTTATCAACAAAGGCGCTAAAGTTCCATATAATTTTGATGTTCACCAAAAGATCAAGAAACAGAGCCCTTCAACTGATGAGGTGATCTTACAAATGCAAAAGGATATAGACAGGATGAAGGCTCCCAAGTGCACATTTCATTTGGACTCCATATGTCCTAACCCCATTGACAAAAGTGTGGTGATGGTAGAATTCCCTAAGAAAGTTGAGTTCCCAACATACGACAAATATGATGGCACCGGTGACCCTCATGACCATGTTCGACAATTCTACATAATGAGCTTTTCCTTTCACCATGAAGACTCCTACTTGATGAGATTATTCCCAAGGAGTTTAAAAGTTCAAGCCATGGAGTGGTTCACCAACCTTTCCCCTCCAGTAAAGACATTTAAAGCACTTGTCCAACAATTTGTCCAGCATTTTGCTTACAACTTATCAAGGTCGGTCACAATGCTTGATTTGTGTAAACTTAAGCAAAATCAAGGGGAATCTTTTGTCACATTTCTACAACAATGGAGGTGACTGTGTTCGAAATACCCAAGGACAATCACTGAAGAGGAGAGAATTGATATCATTGTGAGCAATCTAATACCAGAACTCAGATATGAAGTCAAGAAAATCCCATTTAATTCCTTTGTTACTATGGTAGAGGTGGCATGTCGCATTGAGGATGTCCTAAAAGAACAAGGAATTTTGGCTAAACCAACAAATAACAACAATAGCCAAAATAACAATACTAATGGTAACAAGGACAAAAAGAACTCCTATTGGAATAAAAACAAGCAAGTGGTCAACGACGGAGTTGTTAACTCATCTCAGGTCAAAAATGAAGGAGTTCTTAACCTCTCTCATGCAGTTCAAGCTATGAAGCTACAAACGTCTTCAACACAACAAGACAAACCTAAGTATCAAAAGAGATCTAAAACGGAGAAAAGACAATTTACCAAATTAGGAGAATCTTATGCAGATGTTTTTAAGACATTAGTTGCTCATAATTTGGCACACCCACGGGATCCTACAAAACATCGCATACCGGATCCTTTACCTCATTGGTGGGATGCTAAGGCCTTTTGCGTTTTCCATAATGGGATTGGACATGACATAGAAAATTGTTTTAAACTCAAGCATCTTGTCCAAGACCTTATTGAGAAAGGACAATTACAAGTGGATGGGTTAACCACTAATGCAGATCATAAAGCCTTTAAAGAGCCCTTGCCTAAATATGAGAAAGGAGAGAATTCTAATAATAAGAATGGCAAGGCGGCTATCAACTACACCTACACAAACGCAGAGAACGTTATTAACATGCTTGAAGTTGTGGATGATAATGTCAACATGATGAGAGGGAAAGATCCCTATGGACATAATGTGGACTCAACTCCTATGACTGATGAAAGACCTGCTGTGGTGATAAGAGATCCTCACTCACAAAGAATGCCCCAGTCCCTCAATGTTGTCACTAGGGCACAGGCTCAAGCACCCATTATCATTAGAGGTCCTAGCACTAGCAAGTCTAAGCAACCCATGTCCAAAGGTGCTCCTCCCAAATCTATCACCGGTCCTGATTCCAATTATAATCTTATTGACCAGCTACAACGTACACCCGCGCAGATATCCATTTTTGAGCTTTTAGAATTATCTCCTAAGCACAAGCATGTCCTTGAGGATACTTTGCGAGTAGCCAACGTCCCTAACAACTTAGATATTGATCAATTCCAAAACATGGTCAACCATTTGGCTAGCCCTCATTACCTCACCTTCTTCGAAGAAGATGATAAATCCATCAGTCACCCACATAACTTGGCCTTACACATCGAAGTCATGATTCATAAAACCCGTGTTAGGCGTGTACTGATAGATGGGGGTGCGGGGCTCAATATTTGCACCCTGAGTTTGTTGCTGGCTCTAGGATATTCTGAGAACATCATTGACACAAGGAAAAGGATCACAATCAAAGCATATGACGAAGCAGAAAGAAGTTCTAAGGGATTGGCTATTTTGCCTATTTGCATTGGTCCCGTAGAAAAAGATATATTATTTCAAATTGTTGATGTTGGACCTCTAGCCTACAACATTTTGCTAGGTAGGCCATGTATTCATGAAATGCAAGTAGTCCCATCCACATATCACCAGTGCGTTAAGTTTCCCCATCACGGTGTAGAAATTTGCATCCCTAGAGATAGTGCTTTATTAGTTAATAACATTTCTGCGGGATCACATGTACCTTTGAATAGGGAAGCTGACAGTCTTAGTAGTTCACTTGAACAATACAAGCAGAAGTTCAAGACCATCGATCTTGGGATGGGAGATTATAAAATGGATTCTTTTACAAAAATGCCAATCTCTCCTAGGTCTTATGGGAGACCATCCCCAAATGTGAAGCCTTCGTCATCAGCAATGACATTATTTGGGAAATTTGTCGAGTCTTCGGTCCCCATTCAAGAAGAGAAAGAGGAAGTTGATGTAAGGGACTGGATCTATCACGAGGAGAAATACAAACATAACGAGAATTTTGCTCCTTCACCTGAAGCTTATGGGAAAGGGTATACACTGGTTAAAAATATGGGATATCTGGGATATGGTCCCCTTAGTCATAGGCTGGATGCTAAAGCTGACCCTCTTGATCATGCTCTTTTTGGACGAAAGAATAAGTCCACGGTTGGCTTAGGTTTTGAGAATAAGAAGAAGAAAGGTGTCCCTGTCCCAACTGCGATGGATAGTGACAGTGATGCAGATTATACGCCTGATCTTTCCAATCAACAAGATGTGTCTGATGATTGGGTGCCCTCAACGAATCTCCTTTGGGGAGATTCCACAGATTTGATGCTTGATAGTCCTACTATCCCAGCTGCGATGGATAGTGACTGTGTGACTGCTAGATCAACAAAGGAAAGTGTTACTGTCCTAGCTGCGATGGATAGTACCAATACTAGCGCTAGAGAGGGGAAAACCCTTCCTAACCTTGAGGCTTCCACATCACGAGGCCTAAATAATGACTCAGAGACAGACTCCCATGAATATGAATGGGACTCGCTTTTAGATGCAATAATTGATCTAGACGTGAATATTATCCATGCCTATAGTACCCAACCCGATGCGACTAACGATCCTAGTGTCGGACTAGAGGATTGCACTCCTCAAATCGCCTTAGTGGACGACGCTTCGTTTGATAGGATGAGTCCTAATTCGGGTATCTTAGGAGAAGACTTGATGAACTCCAATTATATGGTCACCAGAGATGACACCTTTCGCATAAACAACATCGAACCCGCCATTGACTTACCCCTTGTTCACTTTGACCTAATTGACTGGTCTCAGCGCCATCAAGAGCCCACATTCCTCACCTTCCACAATGATTATGAAATTGCTTGCTATCTGAATGCTCTTGAACCCGTGGCTTCTTCCACCAGTGAACCAACAACCAGCATGACAGAGCTTGATATTAAGTACCTCAGTCTCAAAATAAAAGAGAAAAAGAAAAATAGGTCTGATGGCGAAAACCACTTTGTGGCGGTGTCAGAACCAAAAATAGTAAAAAGAAATGACGCATCCGAAGGTGAAAACCTCTTTGAGGCACCTAAGGATGGGGGTACTTAATAACTTGCCGAGTTATTTCCAGGATAGATCATCAATATTGATTGAACCAACAAAGCCAGTCAATTTAAACACAGAAGAAAATCCTCAAATAGTCCATCTTGCTCAGTCTTTATCAGAGGAAGAGACCAAGGCATATGTACAGTTTTTACAGAAAAAGAAAATTAATTTTGCATGGACCTACTCAGACATGCCAGAGCTTGACACGAATCTCATAATGCATCACTTATCCATAGCTCCAGGAGTCAAGCCAATAAAACAGAGATTAAGAAAAATACATCCACATGTAGCTCTACTTGTCAAAGGGGAATTAGAAAAACTTTTGAGAGCTGGATTTATTAGAGCCATTGATTATGCAGAATGGATCTCAAACATAGTACCTATCTCCAAACATGATGGGTCCATTCGTGTCTACATAGATTTTAGAGATTTAAACAAAGCATGCCCAAAGGATGATTTTCCACTTCCAAACATTGACATGATAGTGGACATGACGGCAGGCTATGACATATACTCTCTAATGGATGGTTTCTCAGGGTATAATCAAATCAAAATAGCTCCTGAAGACCAAGAGAAAATAGCATTCACATGTGCATGGGGAACCTATTGCTGGAACGTCATGCCATTCGGATTAAAAAATGCAGGAGCAACCTATCAAAGAGCTATGACGACTATCTTTCATGATATGATGCACAAAAATATGGAAGATTATGTGGATGATACCCTGGCAAAATCAAGAAAAAGGGACACACACCTCAATGATCTGGAAGTAATTCTAGATCGTATGGAACAATTTCAACTTAGATTGATTCCAAAGAAGTGCGCATTTGGCGTCACCTCAGGCAAACTTTTAGGATTCATAATATCAGCAAAAGGTATTGAGGTTGACCCCGAAAAGGTCCAAGCAATCCTAAATATGCCACCTCCTTGGAATATCAGCCAAATGAGAAGTCTTTAGGGACGTCTTTAATCAATTAGGAGGTTTATTTCTCATCTTGCAGATAGAGCACAACCCTTCAACAAGACATTGCATAAGGGTGCTTCTTGTGTTTGGAACAAGGATTGTCAAAAGAGCCTAGATCAGATCAAACAATACTTGGCTAATCCTCTGATTCTAATGCCTCCTATTCAAGGGAAACCATTGATCCTATATATTTCAACTACAGACACTTCCCTGGGGGCATTATTGGCTCAATCAGATGATACTAGGAAAGAACGGGCCATATACTATATCAGCCGTACTCTAGTCTCCTATGAGATCAATTACAATAATATTGAGAAGTCTTGTCTGGCGGTGGTGTTTGCTTCTCAAAAGTTACGCCACTACATGCTTGCTCATACCATACATTTGGTTTCCAAAATTGATCCCCTTAAATACTTGCTTAGTAAGGCTGCCCTGACGGGTAGACTCGCTAAATGGATGATGGTCCTAACTGAATTTGACATAGAGTACGTTGAAAGGAAGGCAATAAAAGGGCAAGCTATTGCCGACCAATTAGCTGATTTTCCAATCCAGGATAGTATGCCAGTCCAAGTGGAATTCTCAGATGAACACATCTTGTATACAACTACTCGCACTTGGACAATGTTCTTTGATGGCTCCCGCATGCAAAATGGATCAGGTGCTAGAGTGTTATTTATTTCTCCACATGGGTACAACATTCCGAAGTCTTACAAACTATTATTCCCATGTACCAATAATATTGCAGAATATGAAGCTTTAACTAATGGCTTGAGAATGGCTATAGAATGGAACATCACAGAGTTACATGTCTTTGGAGATTCCCAATTAATCATCAACCAAGTCAATGAAGAGTATCAAACCAAGGATGACAAATTGATACCTTATAAAAAGATGGTTGATTCTTTGAGACGCTATTTCACCTTTGTGACATTTCAACAGATCCCTAGGACAGAGAACAAAGCTGCTGACGCCATGGCCACATTAGCTTCACTTCTTCAATTAGAGACACATGAATCCAGATTTGAATTCCTGGTGGAAGAGCTACACCATCCTATCTTTGACTCATCTGACAGCCATGTCATTTGTACCATTGTCACACACGAGTCTTCCTGATATGGTGCTATCTATTCATATCTTCGTGATGGCATCATTCCTGACACATTCAATCGCTCTGAACGCCGAAACCTCATCCGTAACGCCTCTCGCCACACCCTCATCTCTGGTGATTTATATAGGAGGGGTTTAGATGGGACGCTCCTTAGGTGCTTGGAAAAGGAGGAATCCAACCAAGCGTTAGCCGACATCCACGAGGGCATTTGTGGTGGACATTCTAATGGTCTTGCCATGGCCCGAAGGTTGCTTACGGTGGGATATTATTGGCCCACAATGCAGATAGATGTAGTCACCTTTGCTAAGTCATGTGAAAAATGTCAGAAACATGGCAACCTGATTCATGCTCCAGGTAGGGAGCTGATCCCTTCTGTTTCTCATTGGCCATTTCAGCGCTGGGCCTTTGATCTGGTTGGGCAGATTCATCCCAACTCATCAGGTGGACACAAGTTCATTATTACTGCCACTGACTACTTCACAAAATGGGTGGAAGTTGTGCCACTTTCTGTTGCTTCAGGAAGGACCATTTCTTTGTTCATCTTGAATCATATCATTTGCCGATTTGGAGTGCCTTCTGAGATCATTACTGACAATGGAGGTCAATTTAAGAATAAGGACCTAAAGCACCTATGCAAAAAGTTTAAAATCAAGCAACATTGGTCCTCCATCTATTTTCCACAGGGAAACGAACAAGCAGAAGCCTCTAACAAAACCATTCTTAAGATTCTTCATAGGACAGTACACAAGAATGGTAGGGATTGACACTTACAAATCAATCCAACACTATGGGCTTATAGAACAAGCATTCGCACACCTACAGGAGCCACTCCTTTTTCTCTCACCTATGGCGCTGAAGTAGTATTGCCTTTAGAAGTCGAGATACCATCACTTAGAGTCTCACTCAAAGGTTTGATTATAGATGAGGATTACCGCGCCATGAGGTTACAGGAGTTAGAACTTCTAGATGAGAAGCGTAAGGCTTCCTTTGATCATATGAGAGTGTATCAAAAGCGTATGTCCAAGGCATTCAACAAGAAAGTTCACCCTAGAGAATTTCAAATAGGTGATCTTATTTTGCGAGAGAACCCTAACAACCAACAACACAGAGAGCAAAAAGGCAAATTTGAACCTAACTGGCTTGGACCATATGTTATCATAGCTGCTTTTGGTACTAGTGCGTATTTACTGTCAGATCCTGATGGAGAACAGCTCCCTGATCCCATCAATATTGTGCACCTCAAGAAGTTCTATCCTTGATGCCCGTTCTGTCTAGGGGCATCCTTTGTACATATCTTATGATCCTGAAAAAATACCAAAAAAATTGATATATGATGCTGAAAAAATCCTAAAAAGCATAAAATGTCCTGAAAAAATACAAAAAAATCAGAAAAAGTTCAAAAATCCAAAAAAAATGAAAAAATGAAAAAAGATTCCAAGTGGTGAAAACCTGGAAACAAGCGCTACTTGAGGCCTTTGCACTCCTATTTGTTAGCATGCGTCCTCGACACTGACCCTTTCTCCATCATACCTTGACCCTACTTGGCTTAGTTTGGAATTGGTCTTTGTCTTTGTCTAGGGGGCATAACTGTTAGCATTGGTCCTTTAGGTGTGTTTGTCTCTTGGGGCATTTCTCAACAGGTGTTTTTCAACACCACCCCAAAACAGTGTTTTTCAACACTACCCTTGTGTCGAGTGTTTCTTAACACTTATCAGATGTCTTACCCAATAGTCTAAGTATGATGGGATATTTCTCATTTGCAGATGCGATAACCAGAGTTTGACTCTATGACCAACACACACGCACTTAAACAATCAACTCGCTTGAGATATGTTGACTTTATTTCCTTTGTGTGCTATCTATGAGGATTTCTTTGATGAGTGGTCTCTCCCTGAGAAGTTTTCGATGATGCATAGCTAGAAGACTGAGGATATGAGAACATGTTTTCTTTCTTTATCTGCTTGTGGGTATATTTCGTTGATCCTAACTGTCATGAGCATTTATGTTGGTCTTACTTGACACTAGGGATTGACAAGATATTATCCTTGACTATTTTGCGAGTGCATGCTTCTAGTTATCCTGACTTTCATGTGTCTTGATACAAGCATAATCTTGCCATATCAAACTTAGGTAATCTCTCTGCATTAGTCATCTTGACCTCCATGTCTTTGATGCCTAGGTGGGATTTCCACACTCCTATATGATATAGATCATATTTAGATCCACATAGTTATACTAGTGTGCATTGTATGATCTTACGACGCTACCAATAACGCTCGATGATGATAATTAGATGTCTATAGGTGTTGTGACCTTGCAAGTCAACCTTTTTCATAGTAGCTTGCATTTTTAGGTTCATGTTAGTCTAGTGTTGCATCTTGCCTATGGAGAGAGCTCTCCTTTTTCATCTTACGTGGACCTGTTAGTCGACTGCGCTCACCTTTTCTTCTTCTCGATCATGGCTTTCACTCCTTGTTCTTTTCATCTTGAACCTATTCCTGTTCATCATAAGGGGTTAATCATATCATCATATCTATATCAAAACTGTCATTTTCAAAAAATATGAGTCTATATCATACACATGAGAATTAAACATACATCTATGAAAGAGAACATACATAAGCACATACATAAGCATTTTGAGCAAAATGACAAGACAATATATATAAACTGATACATCCATCACAAGTGAGACAAATACACATGATACATCGAACATCCAGTAATCTCATAAATCTATATACAATGTCATGATATACAATACAATATGAGATCCCAAAATCTGGATCAAAAGTCTCAAAATATGTCCAAAACATCTAACACCTAAGACTCGCTACCACCCTCGTGAGGAGCTCGTGGTGGTGGAGGAGGCATAGCTCTCCTATCGAGTACCACATCTGATACCCCTACCCGCTGAGAGTATGATGGTGCTCTCTCACCCTCTGGGATGGCTTGCAGATATAACCCGTGATAATAGGCTGCTCTCGCTGACTCTCGTCGGAGCTCCAGTGCCTCGGCCTGTGCCATCGCCTCACGGTGTGCTATCTCTGCCCTAAGATCAGATATCTGCTGATCCCGCTCTGCCCTCAGATCCAGTAGCTATTATATCTCTGCCTCCTGAGCCTGTATCTGGGCTCTCAGATCCTCTCCCCCGTAGGCTGATCCTGCTGTGCCTCCGCCTGCCGGCGAGCTGGTCTCGCCTCCTCCTCGGGTGTCGCTGATCGCTGTCCCTGTGACCATTTTCGGCCACCTGATCTCTACCCCTCTCCTCTCTCCATCCTCCTCCCTCTCCCCCTCTTTTCATCTCCTCCATCCCCTCCCTCTCCTCCTCCCTCTCCTCCATCCCCTCCGTCTCCTCCATCTCCCCCGTCATCTCCTCTGTCTCCTCCCGACACTGGTACCTGTGCATCGGGTACTGTAAACCGAGGGAATGGCACCCTCCGCCGCTCTGCTCTGTAGGCTCCATCAGCCCCTGCATCTGCCATATCTGAAAAATACTCCTAAGGCTCGCTCCTGATACCTGCTGTCTCCGCGACAGCCTGCTGATAATCCAACATGGGTAGCCACCCATGACCCTCCTCGTCTCTGGCCCTAGCATATGTGGTAGTTTTTGTCGAGACTCACTGCTGCCTCCCGAACTGCCGCCATACCCAAGTGATGCAGAATCTCTCTATGATCTCTGCATACCGACCTACCAATGGCCGACTGCACAGCATATAACTCAACTCATCGGCTGCATCCCCCCAAACCTCAACCTCCTTGTAGGGCCTCCATGTGAATGAGGCTATCTCATCCAAAATCCACCAATAGTAGGTCACATCCCCAGAATGGGCATGTGATATGAACCCAAGGTACCTGTAGATATAAGGGTACCTCCTCTCCCTCGGCTGAACCCTGGGGCGCACCACAGCGATGTGCTCCCACGCCCATACCTGTGCTAGGATGGCACCGCATGCCCATGTCCGACCGTCTCTGTAGACGATCTCGTGCAGCTCATGGTACATCTCTACCAATATGGCAGGACCCCATGCCATCCGTCGCGGCCTGCCGACCAAGTCCACCAAAAGCCGAGCCCATCCGAGCGGGAAACCTTTTTGACTGCGGTCAGTCATCAGGATCTGAGAAATGATAGATGCCACTATGCATGGCACTGGGTAGTCTCTGCCAAAATCATCTATCAGCCTCTCCCAGCTGATATGCCTATCCAGAATAATGACATCCTAGAACATCTCCTGAACCAGTCAGCGCCCCTCAGTGGCATCCTGATCATAGTACACCTGTGCCAACAAATGAATCATGTCAGTTTTCATCATATAGAAACATTATATTTATGATTAGATCTTAAAACATGATTATACTCACTGGCTCACCATGACATGACACTCGTAAGATCCTGTAGACGTCCTCCAGAGTGATCGACGCCTCTCTAGTAGGTAGATGGAAGGTGTTGTGCTCACTATGCCATCTCTCGGCAAGAGCAGTCAACAACCCATGGTCCGCTTGGATATATGAGTATCTCAACAGATACCGGAATTCCATCGCTCTGATGTCGGCATTGCCCGGATCGTCTAGATCTCGGACACACCGCAATCCTATCACTTTCGGTGCTCTGATGATGAGCACCGGAGAGACCTCCTGCAAGCCAAAACCAAGCCAGTTGTTAGCACATATCATGATGGATGTCCAAAAACTCAGTATAAAATATCCCAAAAATGTAACATTGTCTAGACCCATGTCATTTGTGCTAAAAAATGCATTAAAAATCAAAATTTTATACTGGGCGATATTTTTTTTTTGGAGAAGTATCGCGCGATACTTCTCCTTATAGCGGGGCGATAAACCTTATATCACGCGATACTTCGCCCAGTATCGTGCAATCTTTCGCCCAGTATCGTGCGATACTGGTGCCTTAAGTCGTGCGATACTTTGGGGACCCGCGAAGTATCGCGTGATACTTCTCCCCAAAGCGCGCGATACTTCTAAAGTATCGCGCGATATTTCACCTAGCAAAATTTTTTGAAATTTAAAAATTTGAAAAAATGCTAAAATAAGCTATTAAATGAAAAAAATGACTAAAAAGCTCGAGTTTTTCGAAAACATACTGGGGCAGGATAGTGTGGTGGCCGGTTGTGCAACCGGGCGCGCTCGAATCGATGCCTGTGGACGGGAACTCCTGCTTGCTGGGCTATTTTCTCTCTCTAAAGCTCTGAAATTCTCAAATCGCTAAAAGACAAATAATTTTTGAAAATGATATTTTGACCCCTTTTATAGCCTTTTGACTTTTTGACCTCATTTTCAAAACACCTCGAAATTGCACAAAAATTGCACCCCTGGCTAATTTCGATGTCCTGGATCCATTTTCGGACTTGAAATCGAAATCTGAAGTCATCTTGATAGTCAAAATCATGTTTCAAAATCTTCCCCCTTCTGCGCAGTTGACTGATCTTTTGAGGCCTAATCTTTCGATCTTTGTTGGGGTATCGTCATTGCTTCATTTCCATGTCTTCCAAACTTCTAGTCTTTCATTCATATTCATTCCATTCCCTCATTTCTCACGTTTGACTGCATCTTTTCAGCCAGGCTGGGGCATGTTTTATTGCCTAATGGTTAACCTATTTGCCCCTTACATTCGATTGTGATTTCCTTCTGATTTGATCAAATCCTTATCAATTCGCTGTTCTCCCCTCTACCTAATTTCGATTTCGATTTCGAGGGGGCAGTACCTATGGGATTCTCATCCCCAACTGCTTGATTCTCTTGATTCAGACATCTTTTGTGAGATTTTTGCTCAAATTTGAGATTCTTATCTCTTACTTTGAATGTGATCCCGAATCGACCTCATGTTCAAAAGCCTTTGTTTATGCTTTGTCCGGATGTGATCCCAAATTGATCTCACATTTCAACTTCATTCTTTGACTGAATGTGTTCCCAAATCGATCACACATTAGTCAAAGAGGGGCAAATGTATGCACCCTAAAATGGTCGCCTAGACTTTGGGCCCCATTTATTTGATTTATCAATCCTGAATCATTTTTATCAATAATCAATATTTTCAACAATATCAATCTCTTGATCAAGTCTTAATTTCGATCATATATTGGATTTTTATCCTATGGGCTAACCATTTATCCTAAGTCTTTATTTGATTAAAAAGAATATTTCCTCCCCTTTTGATTAAATAAAAACCCCACCTTTCCCTCTTATCCTAAGTTGCACAAATAAAACATTATTCATATTTTATAAAAAAGGAGAAAAGCATTTTTTGTCTCATATGGACATAAAGTCAACTCCTATTTTTCTATTGGAGGATACTTGTGCACATGGATTGCTCCTCTTTCAAGCTCCACCGCTGATTAAGACTTTTTGCCTCTTAATCTCCATGGTCCATTTCACCTCATTTCTTATAAAAGGAGAGCTCTCTCCTTCATTTGGATCCACTTGTTTTATGCTAATGTTATGCTGCAGGTTTTAGGTGCATTTGGAGTTTGAAGACATTGAAGACTTGCTTCATTGCATCATCTAGTTCATATTTGCTTTCATAGTTGCATAATAATGGCATTATTAATGTAGATTCCCTTTTATGCAATATAATAACTCACATAGTCTAAATAGGAAGGCTTGGTAATACTTGTTCTTTCCTTTCATAGCATAGTTTGTACTTTCCTTTCATAGATTAAATTGCACACTCATTCTAGTTGCATTGCATTACATCTTCATAGTGATTCTTGAGGATATTAGCACTCTTGCCCTTGTCCTCACTTGAATCTCTCATTGTATGGTTGACTAGCAAGGTCACAAGTTTGTAGCTCTAGCTGAGAGCAATTTTCAACCTTGCAACTCCATGCATAAAGAGCTATGAGCCGCTTTGTGAGGCCTCATTCTTGAGCAACCTTACATGTAATGGTTCATAGAAGTGCACCATTTTAGTGTGTACAATTACAACCAAGGTTCAACAATTTAGAGGCTTGGCCCTTTGCTGAAATGGTGGGGATTCTTTCCTGTAGTTCCTACAACCAAGGTTCAAGTCCCCACGGGGTCGCTCTCTATCGTGGTTCTCAATAGAGAGTTGTTACCTTGACCCTTGGTGAAATAGTGGGGCTTCTTGCCTATAGAGCTTACAACCAAGGTTCAACAATTTGAGAGGGATTGACCCTTTCGTGAAATGGTGGGGCTTATTTCTTTTAGTGCTTACAACCAAGGTTCAAGTCCCCATGGGTTCGCTCTCTATCATGGTTCTCAATGGAGAGTTGTTACCTTGACCCTTGGTGAAATAGCGGGGCTTCTTGCCTATAGAGCTTACAACCAAGGTTCAACAATTTTAGGACTTGGCCCTTTGGTGAAATCGTGGGGCTTCTTTCTTGTAGTGCCTACAACCAAGGTTCAAGTTCCCATGGGGTCTCTCTTTATCATGGTTCTCAATGGAGATTTGTTACCTTGACCCTTGGTGAAATAGTGGGGCTTCCTACCTATAGAGCTTACAACCAAGGTTCAACAATTTAAGGGCTCAACCCTTTGGTGAAATGGTGGGGCTTCTTGCCTGTAGTGCCTACAATGAAAGTTCAAGTCCCTATGAGGTTGCTCTCTATTGTGGTTCTCAATGGAGTTATTACATTGACCCTTGGTGAAATAGTAGGGCTTCTTGCCTGTAGAGCTTACAACCAAGGTTCAACAATTTAGAGATATTGTGGTTCTCAATGAAGAGTTGTTACCTTGACCCTTAGTGAAATAGTGGGGCTTCTTGCCTATAGAGCTTACAACTAAAGTTTGAAAATTTAAGAGGCCTTGGCCCTTTGGTGAAATGGTGGGTCTTCTTTCCTGTAGTGCCTACAACCAAGGTTCAAGTCCCCATGGGGTCGCTCTCTATCGTGGTTCTCAATGGAGAGTTGTTACCTTGACCCTTGGTGAAATAGTGGGGCTTCTTGCCTATAGAGATTACAACCAAGGTTCAACAATTTAGAGGCTTGGCCCTTTGGTGAAATGATGGGAATTCTTTCCTATAGTGCCTACAACCAAGGTTCAAGTCCCCACGAGGTTTCTCTCTATCGTGGTTCTCAATGGAGAGTTGTTACCTTGACCCTTGGTGAAATAGTGGGGCTTCTTGCCTATAGAGCTTACAACCAAGGTTCAACAATTTGAGAAGGCTTGTCCCTTTGGTGAAAGGGTGGGGCTTCTTTCTTTTAGTGCTTACAACTAAGGTTCAAATCCCCATGAGGTCACTCTCTATCATGGTTCTCAATGGAGAGTTGTTACCTTGACCCTTGGTGAAATAGTGGGGCTTCTTGCCTATAGAGCTTACAACCAAGGTTCAATAATTTTAGGGCTTGGCCCTTTGGTGAAATGGTGGGGCTTCTTTCTTTTAGTGCCTACAACCAAGTTTCAAGTCCCCACGGGGTCTCTCTTTATCGTGGTTCTCAATGGAGAGTTGTTAACTTGACCCTTAGTGAAATAATGGGGCTTATTGCCTATAGAGCTTACAACCAAGGTTAAATAATTTAAGGGCTTGGCCCTTTGGTGAAATGGTGGGGATTCTTTCTTGTAGTGCCTACAACCAAGGTTCAAGTCCCCACGAGGTCACTCTCTATCGTGGTTCTGAATGGAGAGTTGTTACCTTGACCCTTGGTGAAATAGTGGGGCTTCTTGCCTATAGAGCTTACAACCAAGGTTCAACAATTTTTGGGCTTGGCCCTTTAGTAAAATGGTGGGGCTTCTTTCTTGTAGTGCCTACAACCAAGTTTTAAGTCCCCATGGGGTTTCTCTTTATCATGTTTCTCAATGGAGAGTTGTTACCTTGACCCTTGGTGAAATAGTGGGGCTTCTTGCCTATAGAGCTTACAACCAAGGTTAAAAAATTTTGGGCTTGTCCCTTTGATGAAATGGTGGGGATTATTTCTTGTAGTGCTTATAGCCAAGGTTCAAGTCCCCACGATGTCACTCTCTATCGTGGTTCTCAATGGAGAGTTATTACCTTGACCCTTGGTGAAATAGTGGGGCTTCTTGCTTATAAAGATTACAACCAAGGTTCAACAATTTTTTGGCTTAGCCCTTTGGTAAAATGGTGGGGCTTCTTGCTTATAGTTCCTACAACCAAGGTTCAAGTCCCCATGGGGTCTCTCTCTATTGTGGTTCTCAATGGAGAGTTGTTACCTTGACCATTGGTGAAATAGTGGGGCTTCTTGCATATAGAGCTTACAACCAAGGTTCAATAATTTTGGGCTTGGCGCTTTGGTGAAATGGTGGGGCTTCCTGCCTGTAGTGCCTAAAACCAAGGTTCAATTCCCCATGGGGTCTCTCTCTATTGTGTTTCTCAATTGAGAGTTGTTACCTTGACCCTCAGTGAAATAATGGTGCTTCTTGTCTATAGAGCTTACAACCAATGTTCAATAATTTTTGGGTTTGGCCCTTTGGTGAAATGGTGGGGCTTCTTTCATGTAGTGTCTACAACCAATGTTCAATTCCCCATGGGGTCTCTCTCTATCATGGTTCTCAATGGAGAGTTGTTACCTTGACCCTTGGTGAAATAGTGGGGCTTCTTGCTTATAGAGCTTACAACCAAGGTTCAACAATTTTAAGGCTTGGCCCTTTGGTGAAATGGTGGGGCTTCTTTCCTGTAGTGCCTAAAACCAAGGTTCAAGTCCCCAAAAGATCGCTCTCTATCATGGTTCTCAATGGAGAGTTGTTACCTTGACCCTTGGTGAAATAGTGGGGCTTCTTGCATATAGATCTTACAACCAAGGTTCAACAATTTTTAAATCAAAATGTGGAAGGAGCAGGAGCCAATCTGGAGGCAAGGGTCACTTGCAAGTTGAGGAGGCACTGATGAGGTACAGAAACAAGCCAGGGCTGGGTTTAGAGAACACCAAGGGAAGGTTTATAGTGGCCAAGGATATAGTAGATGGCCTTTTAACTTTTGAAATTAGAATTGAAAGTAGGGGAAGATTTCTACGAACTGGAGAAATGGAGGAACCGACTTTCAAAACCCAACATGCAGATCCTTTGGGAATGGAAGGAGAGGGGAGAAGTGGAACAGAACAGGTGGTCAAGCTCTAATCTATACACAGTTTGGGGAAAACTTTGATTTCAAAAAGATTGAACGTAGGTTTTATTGCCCAAAGGAAAAACCAGTGGATCCTCCCCAACAACTTAATGCAAAAGGGGATAACATCAAATATGAGGTAATGTCAACTCTTAAGATTTATAATCTTCATTGGCTAGATGTAGTAGGATATTTTAAAGAAAGGGCTTTTTTCTTTAAATGGTTAGGCCCTTCACCATCAGTCTCCTTGATTAGGGACTGGTGTAGGCAAGTGTGGGGTAAGGATTTAAAACTTAAAACCTTATCAAATGGCTTTTATATGGGTATTTGTGTTTTGAAAGAGGAAAAGGAATGGATCCTCGATAATGGATCATATTTAATAAATGGTAGAGGTGTTTACTTAAGAGATTAGATGGAAAATTTTGACCCTATGAATGAAAAGCCCAAAGAATACCCTATACGGTTGAATCTACATAATCTCCCAATGGAATACTGGGATGAAATGACCCTGAAGCAAATAGGGAATAAAATAGGCACCTTTGTAGCTGGAAAGGAAGTTATCAGCAAAAATGATGCATCAATACACCCTCAACCCATTTTAATAAACTTACAAAATAATGACTCAATCCTAGACTTTATAATTTTAGGAACAGATCATGGAACATGGAAGCAAATGATTGAAGTTTGGGAAGGATATGTGACTGAGAAAACATCCACAACACTTCATAATGTTATCCAGAAGAAAGGGAAAGGGTTAGAGGAGGATGAACTTCTAGACTAAATAGAACATGAGCTCCTAGTTGATTGGAAAGGTTTTGGAGATCCTATGGTAAACCAAGTGAGTAGTTTGGACCCCTGGGATAGTTCAACACTCCTCCTTGGAGGAAAGATTATAATACAGCTAGAGATTAAGCTATTCAAGGTTTTGTTAGGCAACATTCTGTGGAAGAGGATAGATTATCTACATAGTTTGTAGAGGAGATGCCTCTTTCTGTTTTAGCTGTTAAGAACAAAGCTAAAAGCACACCATGAGACTTAGAGAAAATGTGGGAGAACCCAAAACTAAAGGATGTTTCCCATAAGGAGAAAAGAGTTAGCTCAATAGATTTAGATCTTATGCCTCCTATGATCTTGGAGACTCTAGCCTTCAAGGAACTAGAAAAACCCATTAACAATAAGGATAATAACACAGAAGATGTTCGAGACTTATACTTACAGGAAAGTGAGGTAATGTAATTTCAGCAACAAAGGGATATGGGTGAAAGGGCATATGGTAATTTACATTTCAAGGATTTAGAAATTTCCCCAATAAGAAATTTAGATAGTGCCTTTGAAAGCACTAGAGACAGTGGGGATGGTTCAAAGGAATAGGAATCAAATTATGGAGGGCATGAGCTGGAGGGAGGCTTGAATGATTTAGGCTTCATTGAAACACAAGGAGTGACTGAAACAAGAAAATGGAATAGACTCCATCTCAACTTATGAAACCAAGGATTGGGGAAAAGAAAAAGAGGGGTCCTAAATCAAACAGGGTCAAGCTAGCTATTATTGTCAATGCTTCTGATCAAACAAAACTTTTAAGATTGGGAAAAGGCTATGCCTTTTCTTGGGATCCATAAAACTCTTATCATGGAATGTCAGGGGTTGCAATGCCTCTGACAAATTATGTTTGATCAAAAGATGTTTTGATCAAATGAAACTGAATTTGATTTTGTTACAGGAAACTAAAATTAAGTAGGATGATCTTTTTATGTTTGAAAGGAGGTTTGGAAGATGGAAATGTGCACTAGTAGAGGCACAGGGAGCCTCAGGGGATTTATGTGCTCTATGGAACAAGGCAACAATTGATGTAACAATTCAGAAAGTGGATCAGAATTGGAAATGGTTGGAAGTGTACTCAAAGTAACTTAAATGCAGAATCTCAGTCTTCAATATTTATGGCCCAAACAACAGGATGCATAAAATGAGACTGTGGGAAAGTCTGGCAATGATAACCAATGGACTACAAGAGGAGATGGTCATATTGGGAGGAGACTTTAATGCCATCCTAAAACTAGAGGATAAAAAAGATGGAAAGGGTTGAAGTAGTGATAGTCAAAGGGATTTTAGTAATTTTGTCATTGACTGTGCTTTGATTGAAGTCACCTTCAAAAAAGGTGATTTTACATGGAACACCAGAAGAGAAGGTTTTTTAAATATAGCAGAAAAGTTAGATAATTTTTTCTTGGCAGGAAACTGGGCAAACACTTTATGGACATGTGAAGTAGAAATTCTACCATTCCAAGGCTCTGATCATTTCCCTATATGTTTAAGTATTCATGATGAAAAACTCCAGAAAGATGTCCCTTCAAGTTTGAGGTGATGTGGTTTCAAGCAAATGGTTTTTGTGACTTGATAGCCAAATGGTGGGGATAAGCTCCAAGAAGATCAGGTGACGAGGCTTTTATTTTTTTCAAAAAGTTACAATACATAAAAGAGCAACTGAAAATATGGAATAAAGAGAACTTTAGGAACATTTTTGAAGAAAAACATAAGTTAGAGGAAGATCTCAAACAGTTAAGTGCAAAAGTTATTGAAGATGTCATGCAAGAAGCTGACTTTCAAGAAGAAAATTGACTGGAAAAGGAGTTGGAAGGGTGGTTGAGGAAAGAGGAAATTTTCTAGAAACAAAAATCCAGGGAGACATGGCTTAGAGAGGGGGATAAAAACACAAAATTCTTTCACAATTTTGTCAAGATTCGAAGAGCTAGGAATAAGATTTTTAGTGCCCAAAATAGTGATGGAATATTGGTTGATGATAAGGAGAGTATCAATAAGGAAGTAGTTTCTTTATTCTCCAAGAAAAAGAATCAAGAGGAAATTGATGAAAGGATGTTTGAAAAGGTTTTGTCAGTAATACCTCCAATAGTTTCAGAGGAACTTAATAGGAATTTGATGGCTCCAACCACTAAAGAGGAGGTTAAAGTGGCTTTATATGGTTTAGGGGGTGACAAAGCCCCTAGACTAGATGGGTTTCCTGCTCTTTTCTTTCAAAAACTATGGCATATATTTGGAAATTATCTTTGGGAGGTGGTGGAGGAATCTAGGATGGGAGGATTTATTCTTAAAGATTTTAACACTACCTTTTTAGCTCTTGTCCCTAAAAAGGGTGAACAAGTCACTTTTGAGGATTTCAGACCTATTGGTCTTTGTAACACTATATATAAAGTTATCTCAAAAGTGATTGCCAATAGATTGAAGCTTGTTTTACACAAAGTTATATATCAGAGGAGCAAAGTGGTTTTTCTCCAGAGAGATCTATCTTTGAAGGGATTATTGTTGCTCACGAGGCAGTCCATTCAATAAGAATTTCCAAGGCACAAAAAATGATGGTGAAATTGGATATTAAAAGATCTTATGATGAAGTTGATAGAAGTTTTTTGTTGAGATTTTTGAAGAGGTTTGGGTTTGGAGAAACTTGGATTCAGCAGGTTAAAGGATGTATTGATTCTCTAATGTTATCTGTTTTGGTGAATGGTAGCCCGCAAGGCTTTTTTTCTCAGGAAAAAGGGATAAGACAAGGTGATACACTCTCTCCATTCTTGTTCATAATAATGGAACAAGTCTTGGGTCATCTAATAAAGGAGAACACAATTAATGGAAAATGGAAAGGTATTAAGATCACATAAGGGGTGGAGGCATTGACACATCTACAATTTGTTGATGACACCTTTTTAGGGGGTGAAGCTACTAAACAAGAAGCCAAGGTGGTGAAGGAAACTTTGAAATTATATGGGAGGGTGTCAGGGAAGTACATTAACTGGAGAAAATCAGAGTTTTTCTTCTTCAATACTCCACAACATACACATGACAGAATTTGTAGAATCATGGGGATGAAACAAGGTTTGATGCCTAACCGATACTTGGGGATCCCTTTCTTTAAGGGTAGTAATAAAGCAGATTTATGGAAGGACTTAATTGATAAATGCCTAAGAAAGATGGATGGGTATAAAGGCAAGTGGTTATCTTTAGCTGGAAGAATACTTATGTTGCAAACAGTGATATCAATGATTCCAGTTTACTCAATGATGTGCTTAGACATCCCCAATAAAGTTTTAAAAACCTTAGAACAGAAAATGAGAAAATTCTTTTGGAATGGAGCAAATGAAGAAGAGAAGATTCCACTCTTGGCATGGGAGAAAATTTGTAAGCCAAAAGCCAAATGAGGGGCAAGTATTAAAAATTGGCACTATATGAATAAGGCTTTAGGAGCAAAGCTTGTATGGAGTATGTATAGGCATCTAAATCAATATTGGGTTAGAATTCTTAAAGCTTTGTATTCAAGAGAGTGTGAAAGAATTCTAACAATCATGAATCCTCCAAAAAGTTCAACAATTTGGAACTTTATCCTATCATGTAGGCAGGTGATAACTAATCATTTATCATGGCATATCTAAAATAGCTCAAAGGATAAGTTTTGAGAGGATTCATGGGATGGTTATAAAGCTTTAAAAGTGGAAGGGATTTACCGTGACTTACAAGATTACTTTTTGGTGAAATGGGGAGAGAAGGTTAGTGATTATATCATTCAGGAAGAAGGTATGGAAGGACCTTACTGGTGTTGGAAGAGTGTGGAGATGGAAGACCTATTAGCACAACAAAAGCAAGTGATGAAAACTATTTTAGACAATAAGAAATTAAAGTTTTGTGGCAAGGAGGACAAGCTTATTTGGTGTGGTTCTATCTTAGGGAACTATTCAGTTAAGTTAGGTTACATGTTTATTGAAGGGTTGGAGGATTCAAAGTTTGTCTCTCAAGACTTATGTTGGCATCAGGATGTGCTTCCAAAGGTAGGGTTTTTGCATGGTTAGCCATTAAAGGAAGAATCTTAACAATATAAATAAGGAAGCGTTTGGGTATGGCTGGTCATGCTAGATGTGTGTTATCTGAAATGAGTGAAGAATCAGTAGATCATTTATTAGTGTAATGCAAGTTTGCAGAACAATGTTGGGATCATGTGTAGGCAAAATTGGGTTGGTTAGGGCCAAGAGAACAAACTGTAAAGGGGACTCTAGATGGATTGCCTAGACCTTTAAACAAATAAACTCTATCCAGCATATGGTTAATCACTCCATCTTTGGTCATGTGGGGAATCTGGAAGGAACACAACCAAAGGGTTTTTAGGGGTGAAGTTGAATCTTTAAAGAGATGTCTATATAGGATTGATCATATTATAGAAGAGGTAATGGGGTCTTCAACATCAAGGAAACAAGCTCTTTGGATTCCTTTCATACAAAGGGATAGTCAAATCTAGAAGATGTGGTTGGGCATAAGATTCAAATCACCCCAAGGTGCATTGATAGTTAAACCCTAGAATAAGAAGGCTGAGAAAATTGTATGGATCACCCCAAAAGAAGGTTGGTTTAAGGAAAATTTTGATGGTGCTACATAGAATAATCCTGGTAGATCTGGAGCAGGAATCATTATCAGAGATTCAAATGGGGAGACATTGTTATTTGGTGCAATGAGACTGAAGGATGGGACAAATAATGAGGCAGAGTGTAAAGCAACAATGATGTCAATCAAGATAGCCAGACAAGCAGGTGTTAAAAAGTTGCATCTTGAAGGTGATTCACTTATTACTATACATGTTATAGCAAAACTAACTATCAATTCTTGACATCTCCAAAATTACATTAAAATAATTAGAGAGGATTTGACTTTTTTTGAAGATTTTAGAATAACACACATAAAACATGATGGAAATCAAGAAGCGTATAATTTGTCAAAATGGGCCATGTCATTTTCTAAGGTGGAAAAGTTATATCTTGAAATTTTTAAAATGACTAATGACGGGATATCATCCTTTCCCAAATAGCCTTTAATGTGGGAGTTGTGAGACATGCCTTGAAAAGTAGAAAGTAATAATTGAAAGGATACGCGGAAATAGGAAAAGGAATATTTTATCATTATTATTTTTATTGGACTTCAAATGCCATTAATATAGATTGTAGAATGATGACTATTAGCTTAGAAAGTGGTGCTTTATTCGTGTGATAGAATGGCTTGAAGGAGTGATGGACAATTTGATGGGAGTGGAGTTATGGAAATATAGGTGTCATCTTTGTTTATAAGTAGATTGAGAGGACTGGAGATTTCATTTTATTCTTTTTTGTGGATTGACAGAGCGAAAGTTTGAGTGCACAATGGAGCCAAACTTCACCTTTAAAACAAAGAAGCAATAGAATGGTTTGTTTGGCCCAGTGGAGAAGCTAAGATTGAAGAAGATGCTAAACTATCCCACAGAGAAGGTCATCTTTATAGTGCAAGCTACTTTGGGCCCGCTCTTCAACAATGACCATCATAGATGGAAATTGCAGGTGGATATAACAGCCATGGTAATGGTGTGGGGATTAGAAATTGGGGTGAATGAAGATAGTGTGAAATGGGTCATCACTTATTTGTTTGAGATTGAATTATTGGAAGGGATTGACTCCTTACTAGAGTGGGCTCACCCTGGCTGGGAATTCAATTACAGTGAAATGTTTGAGGATGAAGCGAAAGGCTTGGATGTGGGAATCACCCCTTTCCTGAATTGGCCGAAAAGGGTGAATAGAGAAGCCTACACTAAGGATAGGAAGAATGCTTGGCTGAAGCTAGTTAGTGCTATCCAAGAGGCTTAGGCAATGAGAATGAGGATGGTAATGCCTATGATGATTCCTAGGAAATGAAGGCCTGTGAGGATTCGTAAAGCAAGGAAAGTATAGCATGAATGTGGTGTAAAGTTTCCAAATTTTGTGACCAAAGTTGCAGTAATATAAAATTTTGAATTTTGGAAGGGTTATAGTCGAACCTAAAATGAATTTGATGATAATTTCAGGTTGAGGAAGATGTGAAAGTGCTGAAGCCGGATGGAAAGATTGCCACTTTTTTGAATTTTCAACATGCAATGAAAGTAGGGGAGGAAAGATTTTTAGGCATGGTGAAGGCTGATAGCCTATAAGTTTCTATGTGAAAATGTAGCACTGTAATGTTGTTGTTTTTTAGTGTAAATTTGCTATGGCTAATATAGCAAAGTGATGCTTATAGGGCTTGGGGTTTAAATGTAAGGGATGATATGTGTAAAATGGGTTTGTTATAGTTTCATTGTAAAGAGTCTAGAAATGACTCCATGTAATGCAAAATGTAAATCTTTTATAATGAATAAAATATAACCTATTACCGATCTAAATAAAAAATAATAATAATTGAATAATTTAGTATATATATATATATATATATATATATATATATATATATATATATATATATATATATATATATATATATATATATATATATATATATATATATATATATATATATATATATATATATATATATATATATATATATATATATATATATATATATATATATATATATATATATATATATATAGAGAGAGAGAGAGAGAGAGAGAGAGAGAGAGAGAGAGAGATTTTATTGGTAAAATGCCTGAGCCAAATATTTTATTAATAAAGTAAATAAAATTACAAGAACTCCATTCTATGCGAGCACTGGTAGGAAAGAATGGAGAAGAAAACCTCCAATCTAGCCTGGGACCAAGGTCCATAATTCTTTTACAAACAAATTTATGAGGGAATTCCCTCATTTACATCAAAAGATGAAGGCATTCCTTCATTTAATTTAAATCTAGATTTGGATCAAAGTAGGTATTAAAATATTGATAAATCTTTGTTCGTCGTAGCCATAATCTTAGTAGCCTTCTGTATATTTCTGAAACTCTATGATGATGAACTTGTCTTCTCTGTTCCCTTTATCTATGCTATCCTGTAAAAAGATAAATACTATGCTTCCAAAAAAAAAACTCATGTTTTGTAGTTAGAAAATATGATTGATGCTAACTCAGAAGATTTAAAAATTGAATACAGTCGGTGCTATCATGAAATGTATTACTTACCCTTAAATTGATTCCTTGATAAATTGATCCATGTAGGTTTAGCAATTAACTATGCTACTTTTATGTCCTAACTTCCCTAATAGGGGAATTGTTTCATCGATCTATATGCAAACCTTAGGTTCTATCGATGCCTCTGGATCTTCGTAAGTTCAAGGGATATCATCTTTATGCTTAAGTAGCATTATTTATTTATAAGATGCTGATTAATACCAGATCCCCTTTTACATTTAAGCAATTAATGTAGAGATGCTAGCATCCATCTTATTCATAAACTTGAATGTAATGAAAGCTAACATTGAAGCATGAGGGAGTAGATTATTCAAAATATTGTTATCAGTCTAGTTCTAGAAACATGGGATCTATAGCATCAATTAAGGACTCTATTCAACTTAGCTTAGTTACTTCTCTATATATTAATGCAGGGTACATTTTTATATCTTCGCTTTGACTTGAAGAGAAGTCTTTGTTGCCTATATTACTAAGTGCAGATTTTGATATTATCTCGTTACCATACATTTATGGAATTATAACATATTCTATTAGTTTGTAAGGGCTTACTTTTTTATCCATATTTATTGTAAGCTCAGCTTTGGTTAACATAAAATACCATAACTCTTAAACACTTTTTGAGATCTGTTAGGAATAATTAGAGAAATAAATGATCCTTAATTTCAAGATGCCAGACTATTGCTTTTGTTAAACTTGTCTAAGCTATTATGAGATGATACATGCAACAACATTCTTTACAAAAAGGAAAAAGGAAATAATATAGTGACATATATTCTTATCCTTAAGAGAATGATGTGCTAGTGAGGAAGCCTTGCTTAATCTGCCTGTGGACTTTAGTAAATATTGTATTACATACACAAATAAAACATCCCCTTGAAATACTCTAAGTACTATCCTTCCCTAGGTCCGAAAGGATTAGTAAGACCTAATACTATAGCTCTGAATGTTATTGATGTTTTGATGCTTTAATGATTTTGATATGACATTATATTAAAGAAGGATTAGATTGACTAATATCCTAGTTTCCTCCTATCTGCTGAAGGATTAAATTTGAGGCATCCTTGAGCATCTATGATCTCAAATCAATTTGATCATTAAGTCAATACTTTGTTAGCAAATTAATCTATTATGATTAGAGTGGGCTAAAAAGCTAATTATCATTGGTAAGTACTAATACAGGATAGAGTATTTGTCTATCTGATATGGAGGGCCTATAATATTATGAAGAATACCCTACTATGTTCTCAGCCAATCTCCAAGGACCAATGGTAATGATGAATGGGTATACTGTGGATAAATCTCAACAGGTCGTGTTAGTCTAAGGAGTTATTTCGAAAGGGGCAACTGAGACTAGATCTACTACCACCAAAGAAATTATCCTATAACTACCTTACCTATCTCTGTGTATACTAATTAAGGTTACTAAACACAAAGGCTTAGTTATTGGGGCAGTGAATTGCCTAGGAGATGAGTTATACATACCCTAATTATGAATGCAAAGGATAAGAATATTAATTAGGCCTGTGATATCTTAAGGTTGGCTATACATTATGAAATTCTACAAAGCCTCATAAGTGAGATTAGAGTATATTCAGTTAAAATTGCATATTACATTATAACTCTTGATCAAGTAAAATTATTTGTGGGTGTATATGTTGGTATATTCTAGACATATGATATTATTGGGAAAAGGTATTTATTAATAGGTACAGGTATTTTGAAATGGTAGCATATCTTAAGGAGTAGACTGCTCAAGACTAATTCAGATATATCTTAATACCCTACATAAAATTGTACTTTCATTTATAATACTATAAATAAGGTCCAGGAACTCTAAAATGTAGGTGTCTATATTTAGTACTTCGTCCTCGAGAATTTTGGATCTTGCTATGGAAGAACAATAGAAAATCTACTAATTTTAGGGAGTTTACATAAAAATCCCGTTAGCACCCTAGTTAGCTAGCTTATCCGCTTCAGTATTCCCTTCCCTATAAATATGTTTGATTTCAACTAGGGGAATGGTGTCTAGGATGTTTATGATATCTTCTAGTTTCGAATTAAGGATCCAGTTTGGAGTTTTTCTAGTTCTAATAGCATTGATTATGATTTGAGAATCTCCTTCAATTTCAACCTTGGTAAGGCCTAATTGTTTACATAATTTTAGACCTTCTAGTACTGCCTTGCATTCCACTATGTTATTAGTTGTGGGTTTGATGGGCCTAGCGAATTTGGATATGATTTCTCCACTCCAATTATGAATAATTCCTCCTATACCTGCTATATCCGGATTGCCTCTAGAGGCCCTGTCAAAATTTAGTTTATACCAACCATCTTTGGGTAGTGACCATTTGCAAGTGCTTCTATCTGATTTTGACTTGCTACCCCCTCTTCCATATAATGGAGGGATTTCTAAATGGGGCCATAGGTTTCTAATCTTATTGTCCCATTGTTTAAATTAATTCTCCAAACTCATCTTATTTATAAGTTTATTGTTTATTACTTCAATGATAGAAGTTTCAATTTTGTGGATAATCGAAGAGTAGCCAAACTTTTGGTCCGTGAAGATTCTTCTGTTTCGTTCTTTCCAGATTTCCCAAACTAAAATAGATGGGGAGATGACCCATATGTCCTTGTATAAGCTATCCTTATTTAGAGAAGGCCACACTTTGAGACAATCAGCAAGATCAAAGGGCATAGCTGCATGCCAATTTAGACATTTACATAACCATTTCCAGCACTTCTAGGAGAAAGTGCAGTTTAAAAGTAGATGATTGACATCTTCTTCTTGAGATTTGCATAAGGGGCATCTTGAGGGACCCTCATAGCCTAATCTCCTTAATCTATCTGTAGTAAGGATTTTCTTTTGTAATGTTGTCCATAGGAACATTCCTACTTTAGGAAGACATGATTTATGCCAACATAAGTTCAGAGGTATATCTAGGGAGTCCAGTTTATGATCTTGCACAATTGTTTTATAACCATCCTTCACATTATATAATCCATTGTTTGAGCTTGCCCAAATAAGATTATCTTCCCTATTTTTAATCGTGATGACTCTGTCTTTTAAGGTGTCAATGAGTTTAAGTTTTTCCTCATTTTCTATCGGTAAGCCATTAACTAATTTCCAAACTTGATCCTCTTTGAAGGTGATATAGTTCTTCAGAAGGGTACCTCTATAATTTTTATAGAAATCTATGAAGCCTTGAGAGAAACCTAACTTTGTGAGGGGGGTATTCCCTCCCCAAGAATCTTCCCAAAAGAGGGCTTTGTCGCCTTTTTCAATATCCCATGTGAGTAGTTTATTAATAACTCCTCTAGATTCTTTAATAAAGTTCCAAATATGGGAACCTTTTACATGGGTTCGGGATCTAAAGATATTGATAGGGTCCACATTTGGTATATATTTGTGCAAAAGGATTGAGGCCCATTTACTACTAGACTCCTTATATAGCCTCCATATGAGTTTGGCACCTGGTGCTTTGTTCTGCCATTGAAGATTTTTAATACCTAATCCACCTAAGGAGATTGGTTTACACAAATTATCTCATTTTATAAGGGCTAACTTTTTATCCTCAGTTGGGCCTTGCTAGTAGAGATCTCTAAAAAGCTTGTCTAAGCTAGTTTTGATGTTGACAGGAAGAGGTAGTATCGACATCTGATAAGTGGGGATAGCTGTCAATACCAATTTTATCACTGTGGCCCTTCCAGCTTTTGTAAGCCATTTACCTTTCCAACTTCCTTTTTTGGATTGAATTTTGGATGACACTTGTTCCCATAACTTAGTGCTGTGAATTCCCTTATCTAGGGGAATCCCTAGATACTTACAAGGAAATATACCAATTTTATATCCCAGGATGTTGCATATTTGTCTACCTTTTGCTGAGGGTGTGTTGATGAAAAAGACTTCAGATTTACTTGGATTGACTATCTGTCCCGATGCCTTCATATATATATCCAGAACATCTTTGAATGCTCTAGCTTCCTTACAGGTGGATGTTCTGGGGAGTAAGGTATCATTAGCAAACTGTTGGTGAGTAATGTTTGGGACTTGTTCTGTTGCTTTGATACCCACAATTTCCCTGCTAAGTGAACCTTGGTTATATATCTACCTAAAGCTTCAGCCATGATAACGTAAAGGAAAGGAGAGAGGGGGTCGCCTTGTCTTATACCTCGAGAGATTTCAAAGAAACCTTTGGGGGTACCATTAATAAGGAGTGAGATTTTTGGTGTGGATATACAACTAAAGATTAGGTTAATCCATTGTTTAGAGAATCCAAAAGCTTCTAGGCATTTGCAAAGAAATCTCCAATCTACTTTGTCATATGCTTTTTGGATGTCAATTTTAATTAGCATACATGCTTCTTTGTTGTATTGTGTTGAATGGACTAATTCTTGTGCTATAATGATTCCATCTAAGATCGATTGATTAGGAACGAAGCCAGTTTGTTCTTCTAAGATAATCGATGGCAGGAAGGCTTTAAGTCTATTTGCTAAGCATTTGGAGAGGATTTTATAGATAGTGTTGCAAAGGGATATAGGATGGTAATCCCTTGGTTCGATACAATCATTCTTCTTAGGAATAAGAGTTAAGAAGGTATTGTTGATTTTAGTTAGGAGTGTTCTAGAATTTCTGGTGGCTTCCACTGCTTGCCATAAATCTTCTCCCAAAAAGTGCTAGCATTTTTGGAAGAAAGCTATCTAAAATCCATCTGGACCTAGGGCTTTGTCGGGGGGTAATTAGAATAATGTTTTTTTAACTTCTTCAATAGTAAATTTGCTATTCAAACATTTATTATCCGCATCAGAAATTAATTTGGGAATAGATGAAAGCATTTCTTTTTGTACTATAAGGTCAAAAGATTCATTATTGTTAAGAAGTTTATTGTAGAAATTAATGAACTGTTCAGATATATGCTTGGGGTCATCTGTAAGAACACCATAATCAATGTGAATTTTGGTTATTCTATTTATGTTTCTTTTGTTATTAGTGTTGTTGTGAAAAAAATTTGTATTACAATCGCCTTCTTTTAACCAGTTTTCTCTAGACTTCTGTTTCCAATATATTTCTTCTTTTAATAAGATCTCCGCATGTTTCGCCATAAGTTCTTTTTCTCTTAAATAACTTGTTTCATTCATCCCACTTTCTATAACTGTCTTGTTTAGACATTCTATTTCATATTCAATATTGTTTTTTTGTTCAAAAATATTATTAAACTTTTCCTTGTTCCATTCCAATATCTTGTGCTTAATGATCTTTAATTTTGCCACTAAACAAAACATCTTAGATCCAGTAATTTTAATCTGTTTCCACCATTGTTCTAAAAGTGGCATAAAGTCCTTATCTTGAAACCACATGAATTCGAATTTGAAAGGGCTTTTAGGGGGTTTATAGTTTTCCACAATGGAAAGTCTTACTGAAAAGTGATCAAAGCTTGCAAATGTTAGGATTTTTGCATTTATACTATGATTTAGATCTCCCATGTCACCACTGATAAAGAATCTATCAAGTCTTTTAGCTATATGGCTGAAGCCTAATCTTCTATTATTCCAAGTGAAAATGCCATTATTGGTTTTAATGTCTATTAAATTATTAGCTAGGACCCATTGGCTGAAATCCTTCTATGATTGTGAAATATATTGTGAACCTCCGTATTTTTCATTGCAGTCTATTATTGCATTAAAACCACCACCTAAAATGTGGGTATCATTGGGGAATAAGGGCAATTGATTCTGTATTTCATGCCATATTTTTCTCTTTTCTATATTTTGGGTGGGACCATAAGTATTAATGAGTTTGAATTTTAAATTTGTCTTTAAACTCTTAATTGAAATTAATAACTAATTATTATTTTTTGACAATACCTCAATCACTACTTTCCTAGGATCCCATATAGCCGCCAAACCCCCAGATGCACCTGCTGAATGTATTATTTCAGACTTCCATATGCCTAATTTGAGGTTGAATTTCAAACTTTCCTCCTTATTTAACTTAGTTTCCTGTAATATTATTATTTCTTATTCAAAAGAGTTTAGATATCTTTTTAGTAGTCTTTGTTTGTTAGGGGCATTCATGCCCCTAATGTTCTAGGTTGTGATTTTCATTGCCTTTGGGGAAGGCTCTTCACCTTCCCAACATTCAGAATATCAAATAATTTTTGTTGATTTTCAACATTTCCAACAATATTTCTAAGTTCATTAATGGATTTCCTACCTCTTTTTTTCTTTGTCTTAATAATATTTGGGCATGAGAGACCTTCCCTATTTATGGCAATACCTAATTGCCCATCCTTATTTGTTATCCCATCCATGCAATTGATAGAATCTTGTTCTATTTCTTTTAAATCATTATTTGAAAGAAAATTCTTTGTATTGACATTCTGTTCAAATTCATAATCTTCCATACCAATCCCAGTATTAATGAGAGAGTCTTCTTGATCTATAATATCTTTGCCATAGTCTTCTAAGATATTGTCAATGTTAGTTCCCAATTTTTTATTAAGGGATTCTAGTTCTATGGATAACGATATAGAAGGGGCTGGTTTATTCTGTAGATTGTTTCCCTGCTGTATTGTAACCATATCTTTCATTTGGTCCTCCTCAATGTTCTTTTTAATAACTGCATGTTCTATATCCTTTATTCCACAATCCTCCAGTATGTTTTTAGGGCTATATCCTAATTCCTCATTGATAGATTTCATTTCTATAGGAGGATAGTCTAGAAGCTCTTTTCCCTATTGAAGTTCACAAATCTCTTCTGATTTATCTATTCTAACTTCCTTACCTTCCTTTATATTTTTAATTAAAAGATTCCTTTGTAGAATAAGTTCCTCCCTTTCATAGATTTCATCCATAAATTTGTCCATTAGTTCATCAGTAACCTTTTCGCCTAGGTATTCTGCAATTGCGTTAACCTCTCTCTCACATTTTTGTTCTTCTTCCTCAATATCTGTCAAAGCAAATTCTTCATAATTCCTTTCATCATCTAAGATTGTGTTGGCCTTATCTCCAACAGATATGCTTTGATTGGAAGAAAGCTCATGCATCTCTTTACTCAATTCAATAACTAACTCTTGTTTTACATCATTTTTTAAAATTGAGGTGGCAACTTCATTATCTATAGGAATATTTAGCCTAATATCTGTATTATGAGGAGTCTTGCAAGAAACAATTGTATAATGTCTTGCTGCTTTACTAATCTCTGACTGAACTGTTCTAAGAGTTGTCTCATCCTCCCCTTGTACATAAGTAGGATATTTGCCATGATTATGTTTTGCCTTCTTGATTATATTCTGCTCCTCCCTTATGATGCCAGTAGCCAATGAGACACTTTGAGGGATACTGTGCTTAGGAGTAGAGGGAGCCCTCTCGTCATTCTTGCCAATGTTATTGCAGATAACAAACCCTCCCTTATCTTCAAGGAAATATACCTTAATGCCCATGTTCTTTATTTGATAAGTAGGGATAACTGTTGAGCTTAAAGGGCAAACATGGGTATCTTCCATCTCTTCAATGAAATCCTCAACAATGGTTGGGTTAATGACTACCGAGCTAGAATTAAAGCATAATCTGATAGGAGGAATAGTTTTTTGATGTAAATTCATTTTAACTATAATTATTTTCTCTACTTGATTATACTCATTTTGAATTGTTCCAATAAACTTTCCAATCTAACTGCCTATTTTCCTAAGAGTTTCTTGCCAAGTGCATTCCAGGGGAAGGTTCTTAAGGAGGATGGATTTTCCCACCATGAAGTTTATGATTTTTTCAGGATTGAAGAGGGGAGACTAGTCAAAAATAGTAAATGATATATCTCTAAATTTAGGGCAACCTTCTGATAAAATTTGCTTTTTAAGGGTTTTATTACTAAAATCTAAATAAATGAAGTATTCAGCAAGGATTGTGACAACTACCTTTTTATGCCACTGAGATTTCAACCAGGCTGCTATATCATAGATTGTAGCTCCAACTCCATTCCACCTGCATATTATCCCTGAACCTGCACAAAAATTCTAAATTCTTTCTATGCAACCATCTTTAAGATCTAGGTTAGTAGTCTCAATATCAGTTTGTAAATGTTTAGGGTTAGATCTAATGTTATTTTGTCACCTGGTATCTTCTACTTCACAATAGTTTACCTTAATGTTATCGGATCACCTACGAGGGGAGAATAAATAGAGCTATTTTGTACAACTGTGTGATTCTGTGAATTAATATCAGATTTACCAGCAAATTCTAAATGTAGGTGTGATTTATTATACTTACCCTTAAACCTGCGATGTGGGGGCGAGTAGGGCTTCATGTCTTGCTTGCCTTGTTCCCTTTTAAGGTTCATCTTCCTGGTATTAGGGCTGTAACAATGCGATATAGCATTGTGTTTGAAAGACTTCTCTTTCGGGACCAAATTTGATGAATGCTTATGAGGCGGGGAATATAATGTAGCCTTCTCTGCACCCAGTTTATCGAATTTGTTGTTGAGTGGTAGAGCAAAGGGTACATAGTTTTGAGAGATGTTTTGCGATATAGATTTTGTGAAATGCTTTTTTGCCCTCCTGGCATTTTGTTGATGGGCCGACAACCAAGAAAAGTCCTGGGCTATGTTAGGCAACTCCCATGGTGAAGCCCTAGAAATTAATCTAGGGGGAGATTGCTGTGATAACCAATCTTCATTGTCCTGGATGGCCGAGGACGCTGCAACAACACCATTTTCCTGATGCAAAATACTGTGAAGAGACTTAGGGGAAGAGTTGCGAGATAAATGAATGTTGCCTCTATTCTTCAAAACCTGAGAATGTTTATCCGCATATTTCATTTTGGCGAAGAAACTGATTTGAGAATCCAAGGATTCGATAGTGTAGATGTGAGATGCCCAAAAAAGTAGAGCCATTGCATTTGGTAAGAACGTTGTTACAATATGGATAGATTTGGCCCTATTTTTTGTATTTGTTATATATATATATATATATATATATATATATATATATATATATATATATATATATATATATATATATATATATATATATATATATATATATATATATATATATATCTATATATATCTATATATATCTATATATATCTATATCTATATATATATATCTATATATATAGATAGATAGATAGATAGATAGATAGATAGATAGATAGATATATATAGATATATATAGATATATATATCTATATATATCTATATAGATATATATATATATATATATATATATATATATATATATATATATCTATATAGATATATATATATATATATATATATATATATATATATATATATATATATATATATATATATATATATATATATATATATATATATATATATATAAAAAAAATATTTTTATATATGTATAATTGTGTATATTATTTTTGTAGTTGTATTGATTAGTTTTGATGTTAAGAATTTAAAATAAAAATAAAAAAGCATTCTTAGTTATTATGAATGATTTAAACGTAAAGATTTTGTATATATGTATAATTTTGTATATTAATTTTGTAATTGTATTGATTAATTTTGATGTAAGAAATGGGTCGTTAGTTATTTAATTGATTTAAACATGCAATTTTTAATGTTTAATTTCCTATGGTAATTTGTAATTTGTAATTTGTATATTGAGGTGCATAATATTAATAAGAATAATTAAGTAATTAGTTTTACAATTTTAATGTAAATTAAGAAATGGTATTTGTTTTGAGGTAATTGCTCCAATTTAAGGTTGGATTTTAAAGCAACCTAGTCGCAGAATTTAATTCTTTTTTGTGAATTAACACTTGGATGGACTAATAATTTTCCTTTACGATTTTTTTGTCTTACTTTGAAATTGCATGATCATATTGTAACTCTATGGTATTATCTATTTAGGGCTACTTTTTATGAGCAATCAAAACCTTCACAAACAAAATTGCACCATTTGTGATAATCTAATGGTAATGAATGTAGTTATTTAGTTTGCATTCCATTTTTGCATAAACGGTTTGAGAGAAAGTTAAATTTTGTAATTATAATTGCTTATCTAGTAGCAAAAGAAATCTTTGAAAGTCATTGTAAGGAAATATTTAGAGGTTGAGCAATAGAAATTATTTCTTATTACTATTAGAGATGAGTAGTCAATATATATTGCCTGGTGGGATGAGAGTGTAATTTTGCTTTAGTTTTTTATTTAATTATTGCATGCAATATTTTGACCAATAAATATTTTATAATAATTGTGTGAAATTGTGAAGGTAATTCCAACTCTATTTCACCAATAAAGTAAAGAGTGGAGATAAATAAAATAGTACATCAACTGATTTGTATGGAGGAAAAAACTTTTTAAAACAACTCTTATTTCAAACAATATAAATTGTAACTAAAGCTTCTTCCACTACAAGCATGTTCAATTGGTCAGCAAGGAGGGCAAAATGTGCATGTAAAGCATGGAGAGTTCAATTCAATATTTGGTACTTGCATAATGTTGTTGTTCATTTTTTTGTTGTTGGGGAAATTAGGTTAATGGATGTTTTTTGGGAGAGAAAAAATCAACTTTCAATGATTTCCAACCAAATCCTTAGCAATGCAAAACCTTCAAATTGATGCATATAGAGTATATATTATGTAATGAATATAGATTTTTAAATAATGGCAGGCCATAATAGAAGATATAAGAATGTACTAGTATAAAAAAAGATATGAGATGTATTGAATCAATATAGATGTCATTTGACAATAAATGCAAGTTTTGAACTAATTATAGATTTAAATATAAAAATTCAACAAGTGGTCTAAAATAAGGCAAAAATTCCATGTTAAAAATATTCTAAAAAATAATAAATGAATTTAACAATAGTAGATCTAAATATATCGATTTTCAAGACTAAAGTGTCTTACTCTATTTTAAAAAATAAATTAATAAGTTTGCAAAGGAAAGATAATCTGAAGACTTTGGATGTCTATCTTTCATACATTAGAATGTGATCTTCATAATGAATGCAAGGTAGGTGGTAAACCATTTTATTGTACAGAATTTTCCATCTGGATCTAAACAAATAATTTTCTATTCCTAATATAGATACATAATGTGATTAGTAATTTATATGCTTGTAAACTTTATAAATAAAGAAAAATAGAATTGAATGGTGTAGACAATCTAAATTTCAGGAATTATGAAACGGTTAAGAACTTGGTTTTTTCCTAATTCAAAGGTTGAGAAAGTGGTAAAACTAAAATAAGTAAAAGCTTTGGAAATAAAATAAATTGGAAAGTCTACATCCATTAAACTAAAATTGAAATTTGAATTGAATCGAACATGTATAAATTTACGAATAATAAATTTGATGCAGAAAATGCAAAGGCACGTATGCTATGTAATGGAAGAGGGATAAGAAGTAGAAATCATGATTTGTTATATAAGTCATACTTAGATTAATTCAATATTAAATCATGTGAATAAAGATAAGAAATCTCTATTGATTCCCTAAAATAAAATAAAGAAAAGTTCTAATAGTATTGGTTAGATGCAGTTTATAGTAAACATAAATAATTTATGAAACATTGGCACTTTCCATCTTGTCTACTCCTTTGGTTTTTGTTTTCTGATAATCTTCCATTGTTGTGAATACTCTTGTGATTTCTTGATCCTCTGGTATGATAATATTGTCATTTCTTACCATCTAGTATTCATGGTTTTTCTTGACTTGGACGATTTCTTCAGAGAAGCCTTGTGTCATGCCCAAAATCTAAGCAAAAACACACCAACATTTTTTTACCCTATCACCAATGTTGTCTATGATATCTAATCAATTGGAGTTTTAAAGTTTAAGGGAGTGCATATTTCAAAAAAGTCTAAGGGGTGTTATGACCAAGCTGACTTGGTCAACCTCCCTCAAGTGATAATTTGTAGTGCCTCCCTCGTTTGTCTCCTTGCACGAACATCCTAATGATGTGGTTTCAATTGCCACACTCGAAGGGTAAGGTCATGTTGGTCCCATGTGAGGTTGATTCCACCAGGAGGATTGTTTTGGAGCATGCTTTCGATGTTCTATGTGAACTTGGAGACGTAGGATGTGGTCTTGGATCGTATTCCGCTAACTCTTAGAGATAGGGATGAGTCAAACTTGAGAATGTAATGATTTTTATCCACATTATGTTTTATGATGGCATCGTGAGATGCACCTTATTTAGCTTTGTCTTGCATTAATCAGGAGGTTATCTTTGGGGTCATGACGGGTATGTTGAGGGACCCTACCCCAGTCTTGTCATTGTATTTCATCTTTTGCATTATGGACTCATTAATTAGATAAGCTATGTTGATGCATTATGGATTTGTATTCCGATGGATAGAGGCTTGACCAATGTTTTGTGATGTACTCTTTTTCATGTTGCTTATGTACTCATGTCAATGTTTCTAGGATGCACTATGTTTGCTTAAGGGATAAATGAATTCAACTAATTTTCTTACTATAGAGAATCAGGCAATTTAAATTATAATGTGTTGAGATGTAAATTCTAACAAAATAAATTATGTCTTCTTTGTGTATGTAATTTCTAATAGAAAAATGTAGTAGGAAAGGTGTGCAAAGTCATGAATTAAGTAGGTAGAATGTACCCTTAAGGAATATTGAAATATTACTATTGGATATGAATGTTTATAAAAATGACCATTTGAATTTATATTAGGTTGAGATGTGAATTAATAGGAAGTTGATTTTAGGTCTTGATGTTAAGAAAGAGATTTATGGGTATTATGCTGTGATTATTGATTCAAGAAATGTAATTCAAAGTGATTACAAAATCAATTGAAATGTTAATATTATATTTATTATGAAAGGGTTTTTGGTATGCTTGTGAATATTGTATTTCTAGAGATTTCATGGTGAAAGAAATTTTGAGTATTATGCTTTGATGTTATATTGATGCGTGAAATGTGAATCAGTTAAAATGTTGTATGTAAATGATTTAGGTTGTTTGTGATAGATGTGTATTTTTGGAATATCATGATATTAATATTTAATAGATTTTGAGTAAATGCATTCTTGTGAAAAGTGAATTTCATATGATGTTGTAAAATGTAGTTAGATTTTATGATGATTTAGGAGGTATTTTCATGCTTTGATTTTAAGGTCTTGATGATTATGGTATTTGATAAATTATTTAATTTAGAATATTATGCTTTAGTTTCATGTGGATGCAAGTAGAGTTTATGTGAGATGATCATGGTTAATAAGTTAGGTTAATTGATATATTTATGTGTTCTGAATTAACTTGTTTTGAAATTGAGAAATATATTATTGAGATTACATGAATTTCTTGTGGAATAGTGTGGAATGTAGTTGGATTATATGATGTGTTTGAGTATAATTATTATGATGCATTTTATATGTATATGTTATTTGACCTTTCATGAGCTACTGATATTTTATCTAGTGTGCAGGAAATGACCATGGATTAAATATGGGGAAATTAAAGATGGATGCATGTAAAAATCTTGTAAAGCCAAGGTTATCTCCAAAGGGAGATATAACCTTGTTGTTATGTATAATGTTGTAAAGTAATGTTTGATTGCATTATTTAATTGTGTTTAATTCAATGTTTACTTGGCATGCCACGTGTGTAGTGATGTGTTGTAACTTTATGTGGTGTCAATTGACACATATGTTGTGAGTTGGCATGGCCAAGTGCATTGTATATTAGTTTTCTTCCACCTTTGAGTCATCTTGTAGAATCTCAAGGTTAGGTATCTTGGTTTTCGAGTCATGGGAGGGAATCTTATTTTAAATTTTTGTGAGTCAACTCTGAGTGGACTTTTGATGGACTAAAAGTAACCCCAAAGGGTTAGTTAGGGTTAAAATAAGATAACCTTATAGGTGTACTTTAGGTTGGGGAGTCAAATTTTGACCAATATGATGATTTTAGACCATTTTTGTCTCTTCTAAAGATGTATTTTTGAAAGGTGACAAATTTGGGAAGTGTGTCATGTCTTCCTCGTCTTTTCAATTTTGAATTTCCCTCTTGTTGGAGAGAGAACCCTTGGATAGTGTGCCCAATCATCTTTGAGGTTAGGTAGGGTTTTCCTTTTTAGTGGGATGAAGAGGAATTTGGTAGGTTGCTTGCCCACTCTCCAATTTTGGAGACATCTAGTGGACTTAGCAAGTTTTGGTGGACTTAGCAAGGAAGGAAGGTTTGTAGGAAATGAAGCTCTTCTCAATCCTCTTTTGCCATAGCTTGGAGTAAGGTTGGTTGCCTTGTCATGGAAGAATTTTTCTTTTTCTTGTATGTAAAATGTAGATTTCTTTGTTATGTTATTGTAATGGTTTTGTGAAGCTTCATGCTTACTTTCATGGCTTCTTGTTATGTGTATATTTGTTGGTTTTGTTTTGGTATTTTATTTTATTAGGGTGTGCAAGGCCAAACTCACCCTTGGAAGGGAAGAGAACCTTGATGGGTGAAGGGCTTAAGTTGGGAATGTCTATTTAGTGTAGAGTCCTTCCTCAAGGGGGAAGGGGATGAGACATGGATGTATGAGCTCCATGTTTCCATTCTTGTTGTATGCTTATTTGGGGGTCATAAGGGTTGTATTTTGTGAAAGGAAATGAAAGAGTTGTATTTTTGTGAAAGGAAATGGAAGGGTTGTATTTTTGTGAAAAGAAATGGAAGGGTTGGTACTTGTTTTGATGGCCTTGTGAAGACAATGGCTATAGATTTTGGGCCTTGTTGAAGACATGGTTTTTATTTTTGAATGACTTCTCCTATTTGGGTACTTTCCACCTTCACCCTTTTTATGGGTCCAAGGTGATCCATTGTGTGAATATCCTTGGGTTGAGAATTTTATGTGTTTGTATACTTGATGGTTTTTATGTGTACATGTGGTTGAAGCATGTATGTAATCCCTCATCCATCTTTATTTCCCCAAGCTCAGGGGTGGCCATGTAATGGCCTAGGTTGGGAGGTGAGCCTCCATGGTCAAGTGGTTTCTTTTTGCATATTTTTATTTGAAGAGCTTGCTGGTTTTGTTGAAGGAAAGAAGATTTTGTCATTTACTACTTGCAGAGTTTTATGTTGTAAAAAGAGCTAAAAAGCCATGTGTAAAAAGTAGTGTAAAAAGGCTATGTAAATGTCTAAATGCATGATGAATGCTTGTAAAAGTTTGTACTTGAATGTGAAATGTCATCCATAATTTTCTATGTATTTCTAAAGAAAGAAAATGTAAAAAATGAAGATTCTTTATACTTTGAATGCAAAAAAAAAGCTTGCTAGTTTGTTTTCCCATATGCAACAAAAGTTAGATTTTCTTATGATTGTTAATCTCTTCCCCATGTAGTCAAAATTTACTTCAAGTATTTATTTGAAGAAGAAAAAAATTGATGTAGTTTTACTTCTAATAGTCTATGTTAGATATATTTTCATTTTCATATCATGTGAGTTCAAAGTAAAAAGTCTTGTATATACACCTATGTATATATACTTAGATGTATATACCCTATTTGAATACATTTTCAATATTGATGTTTATAAAAAAAATAGACTTGGTTATTCTCTATCTTTCCTCTTGTTGATTTTGGAAAAGTATATATACATAAATATATATGTATGTATA
>BSBK01001732.1:50000-295000 GCA_027943335.1 Chamaecyparis obtusa | reverse complement strand
CATTAAGTCATATTTGAGAACATTAATTTTGTTAACATCATAACCTTACAAAGATTGAAATTAAAACACCTCCTTTCATATATTTATAAAGATCCATTTTCTTACAACTTCTATTTCTTGAAAACACACATAGAAGCATATTTTCTTACATAACTTTTGCAAATACAAATTAGCCATAAGCTAGGAGTTCCAATTTACAAAATAGGGAAAAAAATCCTCAGATCTGCATCCAAGACCCCTTCATAGATCTAAGCTAGAACCCACATAGAATCATGGTTGACCATGGAGGCTCACCTCCCAACCTAGACCATTACATGGTCACCCTTGAGCTAGGGGAACAAAGAGAAAAAAATGGTTACTACAGACATACTCAAAACAACTTGTCAAAAACAAGGACACACAAAACTCCCAAACCCAAGGCAAGCACATAGGCCTTCAAAAGACCATTAAAAAAGGGGTGAAAGTGGACCATACCCATTAGGAGAAACCAAGTAGATATAAATAAGACAAATGTCACATATGGGCTCACAACAAAATCCTTCCTTGAACCATGGCCTCAAGCCAAGAACACTCCCTATGGCCCCGAATTGCCCATAGGCAAAACTTGGTATCATGGAGAATAAGGCATCTGTGTTTATCCTTCCCCACACACATGGAGACTCTACTCTAATAAGGTTGTCACTATTAAACCTCATACACCCATGTGTCAAGTAACACAACACAAATTCCAACTCATTCACATGTAGCATGGCTAACATAAAACAATTAAATTAATTTAAATACAACATTAAACAAATACTTTTATGAATAAAAACACAAGACAACGAGGTTCATGTCTCTTTATTAGAAAAAACATTGGCTTTACAATTTTAACATAGTTTCACTCTTTGTTCCCCACATTTAGAACCATGATCAAACTCCTGCACACACATTGCAAACATCAATAGGTCCAATAACAAAGTAAATAACATAAATCCACACATATCATCAAGCATTCATATTTACGTATTCTCCATAACATAATTCAATATATGCATTTGATCCCAATGTGAATAACATGTATCTTTAAATCAATTGTGCATCATAAACATCTAATGTATCCAATATACTACATCATCAAAATATAATCCTAACATAGCTACATCAGGATAAACTATAAAGCATCAAATAAACAAAAATCAAGATGCAAAATATAAATAGCATGAGATTTATCAATCCTCAAATAATAACATATGTCCAAGTATCTCAAAATCAATAAAGCCATTGAAGTGTCTAAACTATAAATTAGTGCTAAACTATGATGGTTGGGGTAGGCCTCACACCTTGTGTGTCTTTAGTTGTAGTAGCTAATATGGCACCAATTGTGGTTAGTTTGTGAAGGTCTTTAGATTGGTATGTACCAGGAGTGATGATATCATCAATATGAATTTAATATATTTTCTTCATCATTTCAAGGTCTATAATGCCTTCTCCTTTTCCTTGATGTGAATTACAAGCCAAGTCTGAAAAGATTTCCTCCATGTGTGTAATACTTGTTTTGAGGGTATTGAGCATGTTTTCTAGATGCTCAAGGACTTCTGTGATGCTCTCTATTTTGAAATTCAGTGAGAACATCTACTTTTGTAGTGGTTTTTCAGTGGATTTCAAAATGTTTAGACTGAAAACATCTTCACTGTTCATTTCCATTAGGCTCTGCAATACAACTTTTATTTTGTCATGTGATTTCTTTTCTTGTTTTACTAGCTTAAAGTTTGTGTGTACCACATATTTAAGTTGGAAATAGATTTTGTAATAATCCCCGAGGCAATTAATGAGTGGTAAACCTCTTGATTTGAGGTATGTTATCCAATCACATGATATTTGTCCCATTTGTCCGTCCTCATGTAGCTGAGTGATTAATTCTTGGCTTGAATTGAGTGTGGGATCAAAAATACCTTCTTCCTAATATCCTAGTTGGGAAGAGAGTGGGCCAAGCATTTTCCTGATGTAAATAGAGAGATGGGTGACAATAGTCTTGAGCTTGTTTTTAGCATCCTTCATTTCATCCAACCTTTCCCTCACTTCTTGGTGTGTGAATTCCCACATATCTACTGTACGGTCATGGTGAGGTGAGAAATTGACATCAAAATCAGCTAGGGTTAATTGCATGAGTTTGTCCTATTTTGTTGCTTGTGAAACCTCAATGAGTACATGCCCTATTTTTGGATCTTTTCCTAGAGCAGCTAGTTTTCCCTTTTCCTCCTTTCTTTTGGGAGTGGGAGTCCCCTTAATGATTTGGGAAATAAAATATTAGGGAGGAAATATGTCTTCCTCTCATTTTATTTTCCTCTCAATAGTTTTCTCTAACCATGATGGAGTGGCAAGAATACCAAAAGTTGAAGCTAAACTTTCAATATCAAATAATTTCCTAACTATTGTAGGATTTTGCACTTGAATAGAGGAGAATTGAAATTTGGGTACCTTAGGAGGAGAAAATTTGATAGGAGCCTTTGCAGAATTAGTTGGTGGTCTTGTCATTTGGTCATCCTCATCTTGTAGTGGTAGATTTTCTTGCGGAACCATAATTTAATCTTTCACTTCTATCTTCCCTGGTTCATCTTATGTGTCGAGATTGATGAATGGAACATAATTGAACTGATCAATCTCAACCATCCAATTCAAATTCAAAAATTTCCCTCCAAGAGTAAATCTATATAATCAACTCTAATCAAGTCATTCTTGATCTAGATTCTTCATCATATCTACATGCTGCCATTTTTATCTAGATCATCCATTCTATCTCATTTTCTATAGCAACATTCATTTAATTCTTGCATCAATTGCATATCAATTCTTCATCTTACCTCATCAACTTTATCTCAATTGCACTCATATAAATGAATTTCTTAGTTTGAATCTTCCATTTCATGTGTGGAACTCACTGATCTAATTTGCTACATTTTGAGAGCACTAACATTAGATTACAATCACCATGACTAGGAAGAAATAGACCACTCTCTATTATTTTTTCATTTGTTTTTGATGAATTTCATGGACTAACCAATGGAACTAATGGTTTATTGAGTGTTGTGTTATAGATTTTTAGGTTACAATATTCACACATGCAACATTGCATATCTTTTTCACTTGCATATTGTACCTAGTACCTAACATGGCATAGCAACTAGGACCCATCATGCATTGTCATCTAGCATTGTGAGCTTAAGTGCATTCCCCCAAGTTGCAATTAAGGGGGGAGGGGTGTTATTGTAATTAAATATTATTAATTATACTTTAGTTAATTTTACTTAGAAATATGCATTTACATATTAGTTTCCATGTAAACACATAGGATTTTATATTTCATTTTAGCACTTGGTGTAGGAGAAACCCACTTTAGGTGTCCAGTTAGTTGTTATCTCATTCACTTTGTGTGCAAGATCCACCTTTAGTGCTCTTATCACATTATCATACTCTCATTGTTGCACATGTTTGCACATGCTTCATTTTATAATGGAGGATGATCCACCTTTGGTGGACATGTGATTCCACCTAGTGTAGGTGATAGGTTATCTCTTCATTATCTCCTAGTTATCATGCATTTCCTATATATTCAGGCATATTTTCAATATAAATCAAGGGGCACTATTCATGTATTGTTGATCATTATTGATTTAATCAGTTGATCATATTATTTTGTCTCTCTTATTTGTGCTATCAATTGAGCTTCTAGATCTTGGCATTTTCATTCTTTACCTAAGGAAAATTCTTATAGTCACTCAACATGATCTACTAGTCTTCTTTTGATTAGAAACTTCCTTCTATCTATTCAAATTTCCAAGATCTCCCTCAAGAGGTTAAGATCTATTTGCAAGGGACCGAGCTCTGATACCAATTGTTGAACATGACGAATAACTAAGAGGAGGGATGAATCAATTATTCTCACACATTTATAAAACTTTTCTATGTCGATCAACTAATAATTAACATATATAACAACTTCATATCTTTCGGTTAAGCACATCAACATTCACATGAAACATATGCAATTAAGAACACTGACACATAGAACACCATATTTTATGTGGAAAACCCAAGATTGGAAAAACCAAAGAGAATCTAAAAGGTGATTTGTTACAAAGGATCACTTCCAGGACTGCTCACTACAGATACAAAGGATAACTGCTAGAATATTAAGGTTCAATGTCGACACACAAAGGATCACTACTAATACACAAGTCTCACTACCAATACACAAGGGATCATTATCAATACACAAGGGATCATTGTCGATACACAAGGCTCACTATTGATACACAAGGGCTCACATATTGAAAATATAAAAAGAGATAGAATCCACCATTGCGATCAATAGGAAGCTAAAAATGAACATATATCTCCAATAAAAATATTCGTATCCACTTCAGATATCATCCACATAAGCCACACATACATGTATTGACACAAGGGCATGGACCTTAGGGTCCAACTGATGGCACACCCTACATATCCAGCCTGCTCAACAACATGCGGAAGCAACAAAAACATAGTGAGAGAGAGAAAGCAGGATCATTGATATATTCACTTCATTCAAATTGATTCATACATGCCAGGCTATAAGGCCTTCCTGATTATGGCTAGATATTGCAATGAAATATAGGATTCCTCAAACATGCAAGGATCTGCCAACAATCTTGATTCTACTATCTTCTATCTTCTACTAAAAATGACCCCTAAACTCTAACCAAACAACTATACTTATACAAGAGGCTGCCGAATTGAGTTGAACTTCAGATCCACAATCAACAAAAGGAATGGTCAAATCTAGGACCACACGCTTCCCAATGATGGATACCAGCATAAAATCTATGACCCATAATCAATGCACAAGTCGGCCTCAAAAGAACTCAAAATAAACTACTCGGTAAGCAAGGATGCCTGAGCAACAGACAAGCATTGCCGTGTGCCAGATAAACAACCAACTGCCTAGGAGATAACCAACCATACTCGGTAACTAAAGGAAATCGACCAACTACCGACCAACTCGATCAAAGTAGGAATCAAGCAACACATACAAACTTTAAAATCTTTTTGGTGACATAGGATTGCCAAGGACCCGAGATGCTCCTACATTACACACCTAGGGTTATTTAGAAATGATTCTCTGAATCATTCAGCAGGTTTGATCCGAGCTGCATCCAACTCAGACTGTGAAATCCATGAACTGTCTTCAATCAATCTATTCTTCCACTTTACTAGATATTCCATATACTGTTTACCTCTTGTACTCTTGCCAATTCTTTGCTCCAAAATCTACTCAACTTCTTCATTCTGCTTCTTCGGATATTCCATCGGTACTGTCATGTCTTCATCAGGTTCATGATACTCATACAAATTAGCAATGTTGAAAATTGGTGATATGTCCATGTCATCAGGTAACTCAATCTCATATGCATTTCCATTGTCAAATTTCTTCAAAATCTTGTAAGGTCCAAACTTCTTCATCTTCAACTTCCCATATGTTTCAATAGGAAATTGACCTTTCTTCAAATGAACCATCACTTCATCACCAACATCAAAAGTCTTATGTCTCCTTGATCTATCAACTTTGTCTTTGCAATTTTGATTACTCTCTTCTAGCTTGATTTTCACATCTTCATGCAATGTCTTCATGTACTCAGCAAATTTCACTCCTTCAACACTTCTCTTACTTTCATCAGTAATGTCTCTCAAATCAGATATACCTCTTGGTTGTATGCCCTTCACAATCTCAAAGGGTGTTTTTCCAGTACTCCTATTCACTGAATTATTGTATGCAAACTCTGCTTGTGCCAACATAGAATCTCAATTACTAGGTGTGTCTCCAACTAAACATCTCAAAAGATTTCCCAAACTTCTATTTACAACCTCTGTATGTCCATCGGTTTGTGGGTGAAATGTAGAACTATATTTCAACTCAATGCCAAACTTCCTCCAAAGAGTTTTCCAAAAGTATCCAACAAATTTACTGTCTCGATCAGAGATAATAATCCTCAATAATCCATGCAATCTGACAATTTCTTTAAAGGAAAGATCTGCTACATGTACTGCATTTGATGTCTTTTTACAAGGTATAAAATGTGCTATCTTTTAAAATCTATCTACCACAACAAATATAGAATCATTACCTCTTACTATCTTCGGTAAGCCAAGAACAAAATCCATATTGATGTCAGTCGAAGGTTTCTCAGGTACAACAATCGGTGTATACAATCTAGTATTCTGACTTACTCCTTTTGCAACTTAAAAAATTCCACAACTTTTCACAAATTTTTGGACATCTTTATACAACTGTGGCCAAAAGTATTTCTCCTTAAGAAAATTCAGAGTCTTATCAATACCAAAATGCCTAGCCAAACCACTACTATGTTTCTCTTTCATCAAATTATTTCTCATTTGTCCTCTTGGTATACACAACTGAATACCTTTAAACAACATACCTTCTTGAATGAAATTTTCTTCCCATTTTGTACTCGGTTGATCTTGAATAGGTGCTCTGCACTTTCTCCACAGCTCAGAAAAATCAGGATCAGTTTCATACAGATCTCTCATTTCATCAAAACCAAGAACTTCAATTTTCATCTCGATCACCAAAGATCTTATCACAAATGTACTCGGTTAGTACTCAGTTAGTGACTCCACTTTTATGTTTTATCACAAATGTATAACTCTGCAAGTACTCAAACCCATTTCATATGTCTCTGATTCAATTTATTCTGACTACCCAAGTATTGTAAAGCCTTATGATCAGTATACAACACAAATTCACTCAGTATCAAATAATGTCTCCATTTCTTCAGTGCTTGAACAATAGCATAGAATTCTTGATCACACACAAAATATTTCCTTTTAGCATCATTCAACTTTTCACTAAAGAAAGCAACAAGTTTACCTTCTTGACTCAACACAGCTCCAATTGCACTACCACTTGAAATACCTTATTGAAATCAGGCAATGCCAAAATAGGCAATTCATCAACCTTCTTCTTTAGAGTCAATTTTTTTTTTATCAGCTCCATGTGTCCACTTGAATTCTCTTTTATCTCCTCTCATAGTCTCAGTCATAACATTACAAATTGAACTGAAATTCCTTATGAACTTTCGGTAAAAACTTGTCAAACCATGAAATGATCTTACCTCACTAGAATTCATAGGTGTAGGTCAATTTAGAATAGCTTCAACCTTTTCAGGATCCATCTTCAGACCATCAGCTAAAATTACAAATCCCAAATACACAATCTCCTCTTTCATGAATGAACACTTTTTCAGATTTATCAGCAACTTTTCTTCTTTCAATCTCTACAAAACTTGTCTAACAAGCAACAAATATTCTTCTCTGGTCTTATTGAATATCAAAATATCATCAAGATATACAATCACAAACTTTCCCAAGAATTTATTCAAAACTTTATTCATCAACCTCATAAAAGTACTTGGTGCATTAGTTAAACCAAAAGGCATAACCAACCACTCATACAAACCTTCTTTTGTCTTGAAATCATTCTTCCATTCATCACCTTCTCTGATTTTGATATGATGATACCCACTTTTCAAATCAATCTTTTTGAAATACTTTTCTCCAGTCAACTGTCAATTATGTCATCCATTCTCAGTATAGGAAACCTATACTTCACTGTTATCTTATTGATTGCTCTGGAATCATTACACATTCACTATTCTCCATTATTTTTAGGTGCCAATACTGTAGGTACGGCACAAGGACTCAAAATTTCTTTGATCAAACCTTTCTCCAGCAACTCTTGAATCTGTCGGTTCAATTCTTGATTCTCGGTAGGTGTCAATCAATGAGGTGCCTTATTCGGTAAACTAGCTCCAAGGATTAGATCCATGCAATGATCAATACTTCTTTTTGGTGGAAAACCATCAGGTACATTATCAAAAATGATATCATTGTACTCGATGAGTAACTTATCAATCTCCTCAGGAATATTATCCTCTATTTTCTTACTCGGTTTGTTAGGAATCACAACAAAACATACATCATTCTTCTTTAAATCCTTAACAAACTTTCTTCCTTCCATCAAGAAAAAATTTATAGATGTGAAAACATTACTAACAGGTTCTTCCATCAAAGGTAACAAGCTTTTTTTTCTTCCATCAGCCACAATAGTATACTTATGCAATCTTCCATCATATATAGCATGTCTATCATATTGCCAAGGTCTACCCAACAAAATATGACAACAATCCATAGGCATGATATCACACAACACCTTATCATAGTACTTTCTAATTTTCAAATTCACATAACATTGTTCACTTACCAAGATTGTATGCTCATCTTTGATCCATGAAATATGATAGGGCTTCGGATGTTCCAACCTCTCCAACTACAACTTTGTGACCATCTCTTCAAATGCCAGATTCTCTGAGCTACCACTGTCAATGATTACCTTCCAAACTTTGTCATAAACTCTACATCTGGTCTTGAACAAACTTTTCCTTACTAGATCTTCCTTTTTACTTTCATTCCACAGTGCTCTTCTTACCATCAAGTTATTTTCCTTCTCAGGTTCATTTGGTGACTCTTCTTGCACCAAAGCATTTCTACTGCTACCAGCCTTCTTACTAGCATGTGTACATTCAAAGGATCTATGTCCTTCTCCAAAATTGTAACATGTTCCTCAGAAATTACCTCTGCTATAACCACTTTGTTAGTTACTTCCTTTGCCTCTAGATGAACTTTCACCTTTCCACTCGGTCTTGCCTTTATCCAGATTTGTCTTTTCAGGTTCAGATCTACTATTTTCACCATAAGATCTACCTCTTCCTTTAGGCAATCTACCACCTTGACCTCTTTGTCTCTGTTCATGTCTCTTATTCAATTTCTCCTCGGCCTTCAATGCAAATTTGATAAGCCTCTTCAATGTTCTCCAACTTGACCAAACTAATTTCCTCTTGGATGGAAACTCTCAAACCATTCAGGTATCTAGAAATTATCTCCACATCATCCTCATCATGTCCAGATCTAATATCTAATCTATATAATTCCTCAGTATACTCTTTTATCGAGCTATCTTTTTGCTTCAGACTTTGCGTTCGCCTAACTAGGTTAATCTGATAATCACAAGGTAAGAAATTTCCTTTCAATTTATTCACCATTTTATTCCATACCTTGATTTTGTCTTTGCCTTTCTTTTTCTGATCCAATTGCAGATGTTCCCACCATAAGGATGCATGACCTTTCAACTTCATGCCTGCAATCCTCACCTTCTTCTCCTCAGATACATTTTCATACTCAAAATACTTTTCCATTTCAATGATCCAGTCTATCAATTCATCAGAATCCAATTTCTCACTATATTCAGGAGGATTGAAATGTGGTGTTGACTTCAAACTTTTCAAAGCCTTCAAGAATCTTTCCTCACCCTGATCCATCACCCGTGCAGGTTCTGCATTCTCTTGTTCTTCCTCAATTTCATCATCACTAACATCTTCGAGATGTCTGCCTCTTCTCTGGGCTGTTTCAACAACTTCTAACCTTACAGAAAGTTGTCTCAACATGCCTGCCAATCCTAGATCCACTTCTCACCTCCCACAAACCATCTTGAGAACCCTCTGCAATTGCAGGTCAGATCACAATTTGCCACCCCACAACAATTCAACTAGGGCTTCACAAGAAGGAACCTACAAACCTAGATCCGTAGACCTAGATCCAAATCTCACCTTGCTCTAATACCACATGATGCAAGGGCATGGACCTTAGGGGCCAACTGATGGCACACCCTATAGATCCATCCTTCTCAACAACATGTGAAAGAAACAAAAACACAGTGAGAGAGAGAAAGCAGGATCATTGATATATTCACTTCATTCAAATTGATTCATACATGCCGGGCTATAAGGCCTTCCTGATTATGACCAGATATTACAATGAAATACATGATTCCTCAAACATGCGAGGATCTACCAACAATTTTGATTCTACTATCTTCTATCTTCTACTAAAAATGACCCCTAAACTCTAACCAAACAACTATACTTATACAAGAGGCTACCGAACTGAGTCGGCCTTTAGATCCACAATCAACAGAAGGAACAGTCAGATCTGGGACCACATGCTTCCCAATGATGGATACCAGCATTAAATCTGTGACCCATAATCAATGCACAAGTTGGCCTCAAAAGAACTCAAAATAAACTACTCGATAAGCAAGGATGACTGAGCAATAGACAAGCATTACCGAGTGCCAAAGAAAAAATCGACCGCCCAGGAGATAACCGACCATACTTGGTAACCAAAGGAAACCGACCAACTACCAACCAACTCGGTCAAAGCAGGAACCGAGCAACACATACAAACTTCAAATCTTTTTGGTGACACAGGATTGCCAAGGACCCGAGATGCTCCTGCATCATGTATACATTCTACTACTTCTTGGATACAGAAAGATTTTCTTTATTTATACTGGTATCTAATCTTACATATGTTGGCTTCACACCAAACATGTGATATCACCAATGCAACACATATTTAAATTATATTTAATTCATAGCATCGGTCCTAAATATAGGAAATACATAAGAGAACAAAAAATTATACATATAGGTTGGACTTAAGGTGTTTCAATACACGTTGCATTTATTGAAGCCAAATGAAAGCCACAACCAAGACCAAAAGATGGATACACAAAATATATGTTACCACTGATAGAATACCAACTCCAATGTGCTTGTGGTCAATACACCAATCCATCTTGATGAACTAGGAAACTTGAGAGGTCTTCATTCTAATTATTCCTTATGTATAACCAAAAACTCTTGTTACACCACCGACAACTAACAAGACATGTCAAAACACCAACCGAAACAACCAAACTGTTGGTAAGAGGTTTTGACATCAATGACAACCAATGCTAGAACTTCCTCACATATCCTAACAATCTTTATTAGTTTGATACAGTAATTATGAGAATAACAAGGTCATCAATACCATAGATTTGAAGGAAAGCTCCAAGATATAAGGTTATTTTCATAGAAATACAATGTTGAAATAGTGGCAAAAAAATCATAAGTTGATTACATGGAAATAGTGAAACAAATGTTAAGGAGAAGTGACATTTAAGTTCACACGAGACAGTCACAATTATGCTGACAATCAGAGATAAATCTAATGTCATTGAGTTATACAACCAAGATTTCCAATGCCAAAATTACAGAACAAAAATCAATGATTTCTAATTCCGTTGAAGGCATTTCATATCTTAGATGTGTGACATAAAAAGTAACATCTATGGTCCACATTTTCTAAAACAAGGTGCAAGACGATTGAAACATTGGCAATGATTGGATCGGTTTACCTTTTCTTAAAAAGACTATTTTATTTCCTACATACTCACCCACATTCCTTCTCTCCGTCACTGACAATGCACCACACTTTACACTTTATACAATGTTGTCTTCCATAAGAGTTGTCAGTGCCATCTATCTTGGTTTGCGTTTCATTTGATTTTGTGGATTTTTTCCCTCAATTCCTGGTTCACTGGTTTTAGCTCCGATTTAATAGCCTAGCTAGATATTGGAGTAAATTCTAGCCCTCATAACTAAAAATATTTGCATCCCACGTCAACCAAATCTACGTGACTACATACAGATAAAACTGAAACAAAGGTAATTTGGTTTGGCTTTATTATTGCTTCTAGCACTTGCGTTAAAAAGTGTAAGAGCATCCTCACCATGACCATACATTCCATACCCTGCAGTCATTGCATCCAATGAGATCACATCTCTTTTAGATATTGTATCAAAAAGATTTTGTGTAATGCCTATAGCACCACACTTTGCGTACATGTTCGTTTAGGAATTTTTGATAGAGATATCCAATTCAAGTCCATTCCTTACTATGTAATGGTGTATGCACTTTCCTTCTTACAAAGATGCTAAATGAGCACGGGTTGAGAGAACACTTACCACGGTAATTGAGTGGGGTTCATATCTTCTAGCTAAATTTTCTCAAAAAGTACCAAGGCATCATTAGAAAGACCATTATGAACATATCTTGCAATCATTGTGCTCCATGAAACAATATACTTCTGGCGGTGATAGAACCAGATCTTATAATAGAGTAAATGCTCTGACATCGAATGTTACTCAAACTAAGTCAGACATTAGAGTTTTACAGCCTCACATCTCAAACATCCTTCCCTGAAACATAAGTAGCATATAAATTCATATGGGTATGAGCGTGTTCCTCATCTCCTTCAATAAACACATAATGATTGAGCTTACATACAAGTATCCAAATGTTTGATGCTTTCACAAATGGGTATATACAAAATCTGTGAAAGAATGGAGAAGAAGTAATAAAAAAAGAAGGAAGAAAAGTACTCAATTTTTTCACTATTGTACGATGACTCACCTTCTAAATATGTCAAAACAAACACCACATGGAAATATTAGCCTAAGTATAATCCGAGTATACATTGACCTAGATTTTAACATTTTTAAGAGTTTATCAATTGACAAGCTCAACAACACCAATCTGTTTTCTTCAATGGAAATCATGGAAGGTGGTGTCGAAGGTAAATATTATCAAAATCTTGGCAAAAGACAAGGACTAATATTTCTTTAAAAGGGTAATCTACCTGGTTGTGTATGCTTCCTTTAACACCCTTCTCAATAATAAAATACTACCAGATGGGCTTTAATCACAGGCGAGAGAAGAAGATGATCGATGGAAAGCTTGCAATACGATGCCATCAAATTCTATGTTGCATAGGCCAACAACACCATCCACCTCTCACCTGCATAAAAAAACACTTAAAACCCCGATTGCCAACTGTCCAAACAACTTACTACCTCTATCTACATCCTACATTCATGCAAACTAGGTGTCTTCTTCGTAACATCCAAGAGTAGCTAACAATCTACTACACTGCTATTTGGATGGCCCTATAACTTGATGCTTGCATGTTCTCTTACCTCGTAACATCTACAAAACCTGCAGACCCGTCTTCACCTCCAATCACAAGGCACCAAAAAACATCACCCAATATTTTTTGTAAAAAGTGTGCAACTTCTCTTATGCAAATAAGGAACATAAAACAAATCTTCAAAAGGGTTGACATCTCATTGGTTGTTTGAGCATACATTAATCACAGTTTACAACTGCCTCCTCTGCTAAACCTCCAACTAGCAGGAACTAACAATCAATCTGAGAATATGACAATAATTGTAAACATAATTTACTAGAAATTTGGATTTTCATTAAATGTCAATATGTTTTAACATTTTATGAGCTTATGTAAAAGAAAAGTGAAATTGACATAATTGTAATGGTGAATTTTTATATATTTTAATTTGTTTCTGTTTTAGTTTGGAGAGAATATTAATATATTGATAAACCATTTAAATTTATAAATTCATGTTATTATTATTTTCTATTATTTTATTGACATTAAAATTAAATGTAGTTATAGTTTAATTTGTTTTGATTTTTTATATTTATATAAATAATTAATTACTTAATACATAATAATAATAAATTATATAAAAATAAAATATTATTTAATAGATGATAAATGATCAATTATATATTGATAATTAATTATCGATGATTATAAAAGTGATTTTAGTGTCTACAAATATCACAAATGTGTTAGAACACAAGAACATGAATAATCTAGAATACATAGTGTAAGGGAACAATGAATAAGTGGATAATTAAATCTGATTGTCACCACATAAAGTTAGAAGTGTATCATTTTCTATAAAATTTTACAAGAATTATATGTAAAAACCTCAAATAGATTGCAAGCGAGATTAACCATTCCAATTGCCTATAATAGATGGTACACATAGAATACCAATTGTCATTTTTATTTGTTTGGACTAAGCTCACAATAAATGAAGTGGCTGATTATCTTGAAATATCAAGAGATGCGGGCTCCATTCTCATCTTTTTCTCATAGTTGTATTTTGGTTTTACATGGGGAATTAAGTTATGCACACATGAAACTATTGACTCTCTTTTTATTTAAAATAATTTAAATAATTATATATATATATATATATATATATATATATATATATATATATATATATATATATATATATATATATATATATATATATATATATATATATATATATTTCTTTATTTTATTATTATTTTATATTATGTTTATGTTATATAACATATTTTACATATAATACTATATTCAAATTAATTTTCATATTTTTTAATTAATGCAAAATAAATTATAATTAAAAGATAAATAAATATATACTTTTATTTCTCTTATTTGTTGCTTATTATTATTTTTTTTAAATGATTTTTTTAAAATCAACCTTAATTGATAAAGTTTGACTTATCTGCCCGAATATGTTGAAATTATATAATTTTACTATTAGACTATATCTTTTCAAAAGACTATATGCTTTCAAAGTACATCGCACAGTCTTTTTTTTTTGCAAAATAGAAAAAGTTGAACGTGATCGCTATGATATATTAGTTATTTATTATGATTTAAAAAAAATGTTATACTACATTAAATTCAATTTAAATTGAAATGGAGATACTATATAGCTTGAAAATTATGATATAGTGTTTAAAATTTTGAATTTCATTTTTAATATATAATACATTTAAATTTAGAGTCTAATTATCTACCTTATTCAAAGGTTTTTTTTGTTATCTTTGGATCAATGTATAGTTGTTTTGAAGTCCTCACTTCTCCACTGTGACCTTTTTTTGTACAAACATCATTTGCTAAATGGCCTACCAATTGATCTCTTGTACTACTCAAATGTTTGCAACTAATACACCAAAAAAAACCCAAATTGGACTTTCACACATCTTCGACATACCCATTGCACACCAAGGTGCAATTGCTATTAGTAGTGAATTTCAATCAATGTCAATGAAATCATTAAGTCAAAACTTCTTGAGGCCTCACATAAAAGATTACATAAAATCATAGAACTACATGGATATATTCGAAGGAAAAGGCACAATGATTTTAAAAAGTTCCCACAGTTTTAGAGTTGAGAGAAGTCTGCATGAGGAAGAATAGTGGTCACAATAGAGAATGCCTAGATCCACACGAGGAAAGGGATATTCATAAAATGAAGACAACATATCCTTCAAACAAAGCACCAAGATATTGGAGAAACAATACCATGTATTGCTGGTAAAAAGCACATGACATGAACAAAAATTCAATTGATCAAACATTTATTTTTGGAAAGGAAATTGAGTTTTTATTGTGGGTCCTAGAAGTTGACCATATCAAATACACAAAGTTCAAGGAAAAAGCTCATAATCATCATGAAAATGAAAGAAAATAAATAGAAAAATAGGGTAAAATGATAAAGAAACCTCGTCATTTCATGATAAAAATGCACAAAATGTCAAAAGAGAAAAACCCTCAATTTTTCAAAAATTTCAAACTCCACAAGCTTCTTTGTTGTTTCTTTTAATGATTCAGAATGAGAAAGGCATGAATATAGTTTTTCATGAATTGGAAGTGTGTTAGTAACTCATTTCCCGCTCTGTGGCTATGAGGAACACAAAAGGCATATTCGAAGCACCCGATTCATTCCAAGATATGCACAGATAAATGATTTGTTCCATTTATTTTTGCATTGAAATAGAGCATAGGAAATTAGAAGAGTTTTTATTTATTTTTGTTTATAAAGCTTGAATCCCAAAAATGAAATCTACACAGAGATGTCTACATTTTTTATCAAAGAAATCTATGCATGGTTATAGAAATGAAAAACCTTTCAGCATATGATGTCGACATATGCAAAAAAACCACAATATGGAGCTATGAACTTATAGATCTACAAGAAAGCTTCAAAAATCTCCATGGATATACCTTTACAAAACCTCCAAACCCTTGGCAGTTGCGCAGACATAAAAAAGAAAATAAATTGGCCAAGAATGAAATGAGATGAGTTTTGTTGTTTAGGGTTTGAAATCCCTAAGTGACCTCACTGTGCGGAAAAGACATATTTTGCCTTATACTTGTATTAAAAGAATTTTCAGTTAGTACCCACGGTGAATGAACTATAGCTTATATTCTTTTGCACTATATTCTTTTTCAAATCAATATTTATTAGTGATACATTATCACCTAATAAATATTATTTGTAAGAGTAATATTTATTAAGTGATAATGTACATTGCTAATAAATATTAATTAAAAAATGCAAAGAATAAGATATAGTTATTAAATATTATTTTTAGTTTTGCATTAACAATATCCTCAAATGTTCTTCTTTCAGAAATTCTGGAGCATTACTGGTAAAGATGTCTATTCTGCTGTAAAGGATTTTTTTGGAATGAAAACTATCCTAAGAGAACTCAATTCCACTTTTATAGTCCTTATTCCTTAAAAAATGGGAGCTAATATTGTTGATGGATTCAGGCCAATAAGTCTCTGCAACTCTTTGTACAAGATTATGTTTAAGGTGCTCACATCTAGAATTTTGAAATTTATGTCTGTGTTAATTGCTCCTCAACAAAATGGTTTTGTCCCGAGAAGACAGATTCTAGACTCCATTATTATTTCTCATGAGAATATCCACTCTCTTGAAGCTTCTAAAAAATAAGGTTTCTTAATGAAGTTAGATCTATCTAAAGCTTATGATAGAGTTGATTGGGTGTTCTTATCTAAAATTCTCTTATCTTTTGGTTTTGATAATGGGGTGGTTAGATTGATTATACAATTGGTTACTTTAGTTTCTTTTTTTGTTATTGTGAATGGAGGTTCCTCTAACTTCTTCCATCCCTCACGTGATTTAAGGCAAGGAGATCCTATCTCTCCTATACTTTTTGCTATAATGGTAGAGAGTCTTGGAAGATATATAAATAAATTAGTCAATTAAGGGAAGATTGAGGGTCTTCAACCTTCATCTCATAGAATGAAGTGCTCTCATGAACAATTTGTGGATGACACTATCATGATGGGGGAAGCAACAGTCAAGGAAGCTAGGAACATGAAGAAGGCTTTGATGACCTATACTAATGCTATTGGCCAACTCATCAACTGGGAGAAAAGCTCTTTATATTTTAGTAACACTCCTGAGGTAAGACAAAGGAAAATTTATGCTATTATTGGGTGTAAAATATTATTACTCCTTGCATCCTATCTTGGTCTTCCTTTATGCTTGAAACCAGATGATTCCTTCTGGAATAATTTATTAGATAGATTTCATCAAAACCTTGCTGGATGGAAAGGGGCTATTCTAAGTCAAGCTAGAAAAGTCCAATTATGAAAGGCCACTTTGAAAAACCTTCCAGTGTATGCTCTTAGTCTTTTCAAAATCCCTCAAAAGTATGCTGATTTGATAGAGAAAATTAAAACAACATTTCTTTGGTCAGGGGTTGAAGAGAAAAAAAGACTCAGCCTTATAGCTCAGGATAAGGTTTGTAAGCCTAAGAGATTTGGTGGTCTTGGAATAAGAAGTATGAAAAACATCAATAAGGCTCCGTTGGTGAAACAAATCTGGAGGGTTTTTGAAGAGAAGAAAGAATGGAATCATATCTTAAAAATTAAATATATTTTACTCTCTTTAGAAGATTCTTTAAGTAATCAAGAGGATATCCATGGATCCTACATTTGGAACAGTATCAGTAAAGCTAAGAATTTGGTTAGAAAGGGTGCTAGATGGAAGTTGGGAGATGGTAGGAAGATTAAATTATGGGATGACAAATGGCTGCAAGATAGTCCCCTTAATGAGAACCATGAATGGAAGAATGTTATTCAAGTTTGTAGAGATGCTATAGGTGAAAAGGTTTCTGACTACTGGGTTAATGAAGAATGGATTGATCTTGGCCTCATAGATGAAAATCTCAAGATTGTGAATTTGCAACTTGGTTCCTGGTTTATAAGAAATAATGAACAGGATTTCCTAGTGTGGGAACCTGAGGCCAGTGATAAATTCTCTATCTCTTCTGCTTTTAATCTTGTTTTTTTAAGGAAGAAGATCATCCTTTTTGCTCTCAGGTTTGGAATAATAAACTTATCCCCAAGATTAATATGTTTTTTTGGTTACTTGTTCAAAACAAGATTCTAATTATGGATAATCTTTGTAAAAGGGGCTTCAATATGCCTAATAGGTGATTTTTGTGTTGTGTTGATGCTGAAACTAGTAACCATATGATGTTGCACTATCCCTGTACTAGAAAAGTTTGGGAAGCTATATTCAAAAAGATCCAGTTGGACTGGGTTAACCCTCAGAGCTTTCAAGATCTTGTTAACCAATAGATTTGTCCTTTCCCTGGTAAAGAGATCAAAATTATATGGAAAATATTTCTCCCTCATTTCACTTGGAGAATTTTGAAGGAGAGAAATAATAGAGTGTTTAGAGATAAACAATGCTCCTTTGATATAGTGGCAAACCAAGTTTGTAGAAGCCTAATGGAAAACTTTAGAATCAATCTTTTGCATGATTCTAAGTTTTGGAACATATCCCTGGACTTTAAAGAAATCCATAATTGGGATTTTTTGGGACAAAAAGCCAAAGTTCCCAATCCCAGAGAAAACATAATATGGATAGCACCTCTAAATGGATGACATAAAGGAAATTTTGATGGTTTGGCCAAAGGTAACCTAGGTAGGTTAGGGGTTGGAGGGTTAGTTAGAGATTGGGCTAGTAATTTTTTGGGAGTTGTTGCCGCGCCTTTGGGAATTCAAACAAATCATGTTGCTAAAGTCAAGGCAGATCTCCAAGTTGTCATGTTGGCTAAGGAGTTGGGATGTACAAAGCTTTGGCTGGAGGGAGACTCTTTAAATATAATAAATTGTATAAAATGGAAGATAGTGGCCTACTGGACTATAACACATATCATAGAAAAAATCATATCTATTCTTGGTACTTTTTAAGAAGTGTATATTTCTCACGTGTACCAGGAAGGAAATAAGCTTGTAGATGGGCTTACTAAAGTGGGGGCTCATAATGAAGCCATCATTATATGGAAAGAGGAAGTAAATCTTAAAAAATAGATTTTAAGTCTAATCATGTTTTGATAGACTTAATCACAAGGGAGGGATCATAAATAAAATTAGTAATAATGAAGAGGACACTTAAGTTTTCAAGGAGTGCGATTTGTCAGCTAAGGTGTGAGAAAATAATGAAAGAGTTAATTACACATGGATTGTGGGTCATTTTATGCCTATTGAATCAAAGAAGCTTTCTTCAGTCCACACTTGAAGCTAAAAAGAGTAAGCAGAAATTGTAGAAGATATGGGAGGTGGGTTGAGAAGGGAGGAGCCATAGGACTGTAAAAAATGGAAGAAGGAGAAGAGCATTTGGAGAAGCTCTAGCGGGGAGGGGTCTCGCCTTAGTTGGAAAGACTTCACAGTTACGACAAGGAGATTACTGAGAAGTTTGCTGCTGGGTGGGCTAATGGCAGAGTAAATTTGATGGGTAAATCCTTTCCTCTTTCTTTGAATCTCATATCTAAGATTACGGGTATGCCAGTGGATGGAATGAAGTTTTATAGGAACAATAAGCATATGGGGTCACATGCTTTAAAGCTTTTTCCAAAAGACAAGGAAGAAGAAGTAATGCTGGTGAAGTGCTAAGGGGATTATGTGGAAATGGACAGGATTAAGATGATTTGGGCCAAAGTTTTGAAAGTCATGATGGAATATTTCACTCTTGATGGGTGCTACAGGAAGGCGTATAACTTTCATTTCATGCTGGTCAACCATTTCAGGTACCAAAAGAAAATCTCTTTTCCCTATTACCTACTAAGCTCTTTAAATAATAGTATTCTGGAAAATAGGAAGAAGCCTAGTTACCCAATGCTGCATGAAGGGTTGATTCTGCTTATAGCAGACTATGCTAGGGATAATATTCTTGATTCTATTCCTAAAATGCTAAAAGGGAACAAAAATAAATCTAAAATGGAAAATTACAGGTCAGTCTCTAAGAAGAAAGAAAAGAAAAAAAGTAAGGGCAAGGGAGAGCTTAGAGAAGAAAAAGAAGATGATAACTCTTCTATTCAGGAGAATGAGGAAGGGATGGCGCCAGAGGATAACATGGAGGATGTTTATGTGGAAGACAAAAATTGATCCCAAGGTCTACTATAAGGGCTCAACTTCTAAGATTAAGAACAAGAGGGAGAAGAAAAACTAGAATATTGAAGATTTGGGTGAGGAGGAAGAAGAAAATGAGGTGGAAGGAGAAGCTGATAAGGAAGAAGAGAGGGAAGAAGATGGTTTGAAGAAGGAAGAGAGAATTGAGAAGAGTAACAAGGAGAAAAAAAAAGGAAGAAAGAGGAAGGGATTCCGAACAAAAAGCCTAAAACAAGGACCAAGAAAAGAAAAGAGAAAAGATAGAGAGTAGGGAAGGAGAAGGAAACTTTGACTGGCTTTGATGCCGATGATTGCATTTTGTAGGAGGTTAGGAGTACTATTGGACACATAATATGTTAGAGTAATAAAGTGTTTGCTTATTAATTAAATCATATTGATTTAATTATTAAGTCACTTATTATCTCTTTCTACTTAACCTAAACTTTAGGCATATAATAATTAATTACTTTATTAATTATTATCATGCAACCTAGGTTTTACCTTTTTAGGTTTTCAAATATGCTTTTATAAGGATTGATCTCCTTTGTTTTCATAATGGATTTTAACAGATTATTCATTATTGAATCACAACTTTTATTTTTGCACATCAAGAATGATTTCTCCTCTCTCATGGATCAATGCGTTCAAGCCCCATAGCTTCTTGCTTCTTCTCTCTCTTTTTGTGATAGGTGTTTGCATGCAGGTGTTCTTGGGAGTTGTGGGTTGTTTACTCATCAACTCCAATATGGTATCATAGCTTCAAATATGTTTTCCCCTGTCCTCTTCTTGAGAGATTCAATTGTGTTTGTTAGATCTACATTTTTAAAGTTTTCTGTCAGATCTGGGGGACCTATTTTTTGGTCATCTTTGCTTCAAACAGACCTCACAATTGCATTCACAGTGTCCAAGAACCCCCAGATCCATATAAAATTTATCCAATTTGGACAAAGTTGGAATTTGTGGCAATTTTTTTTGCAACTAGCCTCAGTATCGTTCTTGAGGTGCTTTGGGCCCAAATGGACCTTTCCATTGAGCTTGCAGTACCCAAAACCCCCAAATCCATATAAGGCACATCTAATTCAGATGCTATTCCATTTTGAGGCTTTTTTTTTTGGCTTGTCAGGTTGTACGACCTTGGAATGCAAATTGAGGTAGAATTCGTACGACCCTAACACACAAATTGAGGCAAAATTGTACCAATCTAGCATGCAAATTGAGACAAAAAATTTACTTCTTCGCACCTGAATCAAAGCAAAAAAAATTTGGCACATAAATCGAGGCATAAATTCATACGCTCTAGCATAGATCCTGAGGTGCGCATGCAATTTTGTAAAAATAAAAATTTAGGGCACCGACGACCATTTGGCTATCAAATTTAAGCCAGGCGGATAGAGTCTCAGCCCCTAGTCATATGGTGACCAAAGGCCCAGTTTTTAGCCCTAGGAGCCTTTTATGCAGCGACAACCATTTGGCTGTCAAATTTTGGCTCATCAGTCACTGACATCAACAAGTTTTTGACACCATTTTGGGCCCTCTGTAGCATTCGGTGTTTTTTTGCTCATATCTGGAGCATACGGTGTCGAAATCAGGAAAATGAGATATCGTCGGAAAGCTGGTTCCAAGCTCTATCTAGATCTGGAGGTTTGAATTTCTGATTTTTCTTTTTTGATAGTGTTTTTTTACTGTCAAAGCTAGATGTTCAGTTCTACACTTCGGGAGCTCTATCTTGTGCATCTGGACTCCATTTTGGGAAAATGATATATCATTGGAAATCTTGTTCTGTGAGCTTTCTAGTGCTATAAGTCATTTTTTCCATAATATTCTCCAGGTACATTTTATTTAGATTTTGCATTTTTGTAATCTGGTGGATATCTTGGATGTTTCAGGTCCTGGGATCTCTTCCCTTTGAGGGATGACTCATCTTAGGCTGATCTTTTGTTTCATTAGCCTTCGCTCTTCTTTGAGCAATGTATACTTCACTTTTGTAGCATTCTTTTATGCACACACACTGAGATAAAATGCGATTCTATTGCATGTATGGGATCTTGCACATGTTCGTGCTCTATGTACTCACACTCCATTATAAAGTGTCAGGAGGGGTTTGATGTTTGCCTTTGTTTTCCATCTACTTTTGTCATGTGAGCATTCCTCCAATGACATTAGCCTTGAAAAACCTCATAATAGGTAATAATAACTACGCCAAAGCCTTCCCTAGGAATAGTATATTCAAACTAGGTATTATTTTCCTATCACAAAGTGCATTTAGATTGTCAACCTAGGGATGTATACTTGAAATGGGACAACACAATTTGTGCACTAAGCTTCTCATAGAGTCATATTACTTAAACTGCTACAGGAAAGGTAAAACAAACAACTGAATAAATAAACTAATGTAAAGAACCATAAATCTAACTCTAGCTCATTCTGCCATTCTAATGCATGAACTATGGTTATTTTCATATATGTTGCAGGAACAAACACATATACAATGTTGTAGGAATGAACAGTGAACACTACCTTAAATGCTAAAAATAATTAAACTACTCTCTACTCTAGTCTAATCCACCTCCCAAGTGGGCCCTCCTTGGTTGGTTTCGACTAACTACAAACACATAAGATAAATCAAATTATTCCTTCATTTCATATATTCAGAAAAATGGATTACAATAAGAACATAGACTTGAAGAACAACTTGCTTCAATACAATAGTAACATCATTATTTTATCTAACTAGATTTCCATCGATCATCTCCCTATATATCTAGAGAATTACATTCAGATACACTTTGACTGATTCATCCATGAAAGAAGGAGAACATGTCAATTAATAACAGAAGATCATAAAGATCAAACAACCATCTTAACAAAACATTAATGGTGGAGGAGATCTAGGATGATCGTGCTCCCCTATATTCCCTGAAGCATTCATTCCTTCAATTCTACAGGCATATCCCACGACTGTCTTGATGGGTCTCCTGATCATGACCAAAACATCTCCACTCCTTCATTGATGTAACTGATTTGTTTTCCAGCTGCTCCTTCATTCCTGGAAGGTTAGTAGTATATGCATGCATATTCATATATTCAACTTAATCAATTTCATCCAAATATTAAAACACACATTAAAACAACTATATGAAATACTGTATTATGTATATATATATATATATATATATATATATATATATATATATATATATATATATATATATATATATATATATATATATATATAGTATTGGCAAGGTGTGTATACTATTTCCTACCCAAAAGTTTGAGGATATAATTGTACTTATGGAATATATACAAACTTAAGTACTTAAAAGTCACACAAATGTTTCAGGAATGTTTTAGGAACAGAGCATAAAATATCATAAAACAAAGACCAACTTTAGTCAAATCATTTGCCCCCCAACAAGTATAATGCTTGTCCTCAAGAATTACACTTCTTGGATACTATTTTGAATTCTCCAACCTCTATCTTGCCTCTCCTTTTACTCTTGAAGGTGTAATAAAATCTCCTGGTCCGCTCCTAGTAGTCCATTCTATGTTCTTCCTGCAGATGGTCTAATCTGGTAGTGTTAATGTCATATAGTGGCCACAGGAGCATTGGTGGCTAGAAAGTTAGAGGAAACCAAAGCTCTCTTTTGATCTATCTCCCTAGCTGCATATACTGGATTTCCATGTTCATAGTTGCCTCAAAATTAATTGGACTATGCGGTTCACATTTCTCAAAAATCTCAGGCAGTCTATTCCACCTACTTCTCACTCCAGCCAAGGCCCTTTGAAATGTAAAATAAGGTAGTCCCTAATATTCCCTGTAGACTCTATCTCTGAGAGCAAAGATCTTGTCCCTAACTTCAAGTTTTATCTTTCCATAGGTGAGTGCTAACCAATCTCTTAAAAGGACATCTGGCTTACTAGATTCAGCTCTTAAAGGTAAGGGTTCATATTTTTCCTGATCTCTGTAGTTATCTAGTTGATTGTCATAGTTGGCTTCATTTTGTATCTAGGACATTAATGCTTTTAAATGTACATCTCCTATATAGAGTAGAGGATTCTAATCAATTTCATTAGGAATAATGAAATTATGAATGTAGAATTCACAGAGCAGATTCTGTTGCCAAGTAGGAAGTGTTTGATAAAGACCATAGAAGTCTTCAGCTGTTTTGAACTCAGAATCCTTATTCTAGATGGTCATCATGAGTTGAAACATAAGGAACTATTCTTTTAAATAAATAGCATAAGCCCTTGGGGGTGGCCTACAGGCTATAATTTGGTAATCCATCTTGAGGGCATGATCCATTTTCTATTTTTTCTTTTCTATTTGTTCCTTTAGGTGTTCAATCTCTTCCTTCTCATCAATTTCCTTTTTTCATTCTTTTCTTTTCTTCTCCCCACATAATGTTCTTGAAAATAAACTATGTATATAGACCAAACATAATTGATTGTAAAGTAGGTCGGCCAGGCTCCTTTGATTGAGTTCTCTATTTTTTCTCTGCAATGCGACCCTGTTCTAGATAGTCTATGTACCAGGTCCTTCTAAAAGGCACTATGGCATTGTGGTTGTAGGAGTGGGCAGGTGACTGAGGTGACTACAAGTCCTCATGATAGTCTTCTTGAATTTTCTGTGCACTTTCATCAGGTTTACTTTGATGTGATGGAGACTCTTCAGGAGATGGGTTAATTACAGTCTGTGGAGGATCTGGGAAGGTTGATTGACTTGAAGAATCAACTGTGACATAGTCAACGTGGGATTCTGCAATAGGCGTCTCTGATGAGACATCTTGAATTACTAGAGTAACTTGAGGGACTTGTCCCCTCATCTTGGTACTTCTTCTCAAAGGGGTTTCTTTTTCTTCCACCATTTTCTTTTTGCTAGCTTTCCTCGGCCTTTCTGATGCAGGAGTATCTACTATAGGAACTGATTTCCTCTTTCTAATTTTTGAGGCTATAGGTTTCTAGGATTCTACTTCAGGAACCAAAGTCCTTTCATTAATTTATTTCCATTTTCTTTGAGATGGGGTATGTACATTATCACTCAAGATAGGAGAAGTTTCCCTCTCTTCAATATTCTCAGACCCTTTTTCTTGGGTTTTTTCAACTAGGTCAGGGGGTATTTCATTTTCAGGAATAGGATGCTCAATAGGCTCATTCTGGGGCTACAAGGTTTTGTTCTCAACAAATTCTTTCCATTCCAGAGGAGAGACATCCCTAAGGGCTCTTTCAACTAGAAGTTTGATTAGGGCATGATGGGAAATGGAATTCATTTTACCCTTTTGTGTTTCCTCGACACTGATACTTAACATGTTGTACAGAAAGTTTAGAATATTTATTTGAAGATTATTCTTGATACAACTAAGTAACTTGAAATGATGAGCATGTAGATGGGAAAATCTCCCTTCACATGTGAAATTCCTAATGATATGTGTAGCCAACTCATTATATGGAATAGGTAGTGACATTCTCTTGCATCCTTGCTTACTTACTTCCAACAGAGGGTTGGATGGTTTGGTGAATTGAGCTTGTGCAAACCTCTCATCATGCTCATTGGGGTAATGCTCCCCAACTGCTGGCAAGCCCGTCACCTCCGTAATTCTTTCCTCTGTTACTAGAAAAATCAATCCCCACATAGTTGCTTCCCCCTCTTTGAATGTATTCATGACCTCTACTACCACTTCTTCATCAAATTTCATTAATTTCAAGAAGTAACCCAACCATCCGCATGCATGAAACCTACAAACAACTTCTACATTAGTCAATAATATGGTATGAACTACAGGTTCATGCCTCATCAACTATCCACCCATTGTGATAAATTCTTCCTTCAAAATTCCTTCTCAAATTCTTTCTTAAACTCTTTCTCAGTCTGCAATTTCATAATTTCAGTTTTCTCTAAAACCCCAAATATTATAAATTCCTTTGAAAAACCCCTTTTATTTATCTCATAACTGCACTTCACTTCATCTCCCTTCAATCTTTATGTCACACTATTTTGAAAATTGGGAAATACAAATGATAATGACACTTGACAATGAGGAATTACATTTCTTTTAAGTGCAATTAATCCTTACACAAATTTAATTACGTCACCTAGGGTAGGAATTAAGAATAATTTGAGCAATTAAGTACGATAATTTGTGCAAACATTACAAGGACTTGATGACACATCACAAAAGTACTAATTTGGTTGACATGTAATCTGGTTTGAAATGATAGGTACAAGAAATAACAACTTGGGAATTAATACACTTTTCACCCCCATACAAAAGAATGACAAGTGTCCACACTTGTCCTCCTTCGTAGGGAAGAGAAAACTGGCGTAATGCCATAATATATAGATACATGTAGTACTAAATATAATTACCAAAATCTATGTTTTAAAAGTGGAAATAAGTTGAATAAAAATACACGTACTCATCATTATGTTTCCATATGCGCTTGAAGAACAAGAATTGGTTGTACCTTGAAATTGATTGTCCCTGAATGGATTGATGCTGACGTGGAATTTATTGAAAGCGTAGAAAATTGAGCAAAGTGGGTGACATGGAATTTGAATGCGTGGAAGGTAAAGAAATGAGGTGTGTTGGAAAGAGAATTTAAGAAAAGTGAATGTGGAATGAGATTTCATTAAAAATGAAGTTATATTATGGACGTATGCTCTTGTATGCTAGGGTGAAGCTGCAGGAAGAAGGTTGTCACCTTCTACTGCAAGAGTGATTACTTGTGTTACCTTTGTCTTGTCTTCTTTGAATTGTCATAGGAACTCTATCTTGGTTTGTGGATGATGGTATAGATGAAGTCTATGGCCATTGACCAACAATATGAATTGTATTGGGTCAATTGTTGTCAATTGAACCACTCCATTTGCAAATACAAGTGTTATCTCATATGGCCCTAGCCATCTTGTTTGCAACTTGCCTTGTGTTTCCTAATACCTGGAATCAAACAATAGTGCCCAGTCACCTACTTGGGATTGCCTATTCTTGATGTGGGAGTCGTGCCATTTCTTTCCCTATTTTTGGACTACTTCTGTGCTTTGTAATGAAAATTTTCACATCTCATCCAAGGAGTTGAGATTCAGTAAGCATTCATGCTGAGCTGTAGGAAGGTCCATATTCAACTTCAAAGCAGTCCTTAGTGTTTTGTGTTCAAACTCAATTGGTAGCATTGCTATTTTTCCATAGAGTGGTTCAAATGGGGTCAATTCAGTTGTAGTTTTCCATGTGATTCTGGATGCCCACACTACTTCTGCTAGATAGCTGCTCCAATCACTTCGGTTGAGTTGAACTATTTTTGTAAGTCTTGCTTCAGTTTCACTTTTTGTGACTTCCACTTGACCATTAGCCTGTGGGTGGTATGGACTGGACTTCCGATGTTTGATGTTGTATTAATTCATCAGTTCTGTTATCATATTTGATGTAAATTGTGCCCCTTGAACAGTCACTAACTCTCTTGGTACTCCACAATGAGTAAATATTTATTCATATAAGAAGGTTGCCACTTTGCACTCACGGGCATGCTTCATTGCCTTCACTTCTACCCATTTTGTTACATAATTCATGCATACCAAGATATATGATTTTCCATTTGATGGAGGATCTATAGGACCAATGAAATCCATTCCCCATTTATCAAATGGTGTGACAACTACCTGTGGGTTGAGAGGCATCTCCTTTGATTTTGTTGGCCTACCCATCCTTTGACATTTGTCACATTTTCTGGTGTAATTGGCTGCATCTTTGTGAAGTGTTGGCCAATAGTAGTTTGTTGTTAGCACCTTCATTGTTGTTCTTTTTGCTGCAAAGTGTCCTCCATAGGATTCATTATGGCATGCATGCAAAATATCATAGGTCTCATCTTCTCGGACACATCTCCTCATAACCTGATCTGGGCATGTGTAGAATAATGTATTGTCAATCCATGAGTACTGAAAGCTCTTTTCAACTAGCAGTTTTCTATCCTTTGGAGAGAAGTGTTTAGGCATCTTATTGGCTACAAGATAATTTATTATATCAACATACCATGGAGTTTTAATACCAATGTAAAATAGATGCTCATCTAGAAATGTGTCATCTATCAATGAAGTATCTATATCTGCATGTTGTAATATGGACAAATAGTCTGCTACTACATTGGCTCTTCCCGACTTATCTATTATTGTGAGATTAAATTCCCATAACAAAAGTAGCCATCTAGCTAATCTACCTGAAATGGAAGGTTTGTTCATGAGATATTTTTGCAGCATGGTCAGTATGAACAAATATGGGGTATCCTATTACATAGTGTTGGAACTTGTTTAGAGCATATACCACTGCTAGTATTTCTTTTTCTGTGACTATGTAGTTTAACTCTGGGCCATGTAGACTTTTACTAATGTAGTAAATAACATTTTCAAGGTTTTCAAACTTCTGGCCTAAGATATCTCCTATTGCATAATCAGATGCATCAGTATGTATGTGAAGTGGAAAAGTCTAATCACGACCTTTTAATACTAGTGCTTTTGTAAGAAGGTTCTTAAGTTGCAGGAATGACTCTTCACAAGCTGGGGTCCATGTAAAATCAGTCTCTTTTGTAAGCAAAGTATACAATGGACTTTCTATTTGACTAAAGTTTTGAATAAAATGTTTATAGTATCTAGCATGTCCTAGAAATGATCTACCCTCTTTTTGCTTAGTAGGAGTGGGCAATGTTTGAATTACCTCTATCTTTGCTAGATCCACTTGTATGCCAACTTTTGAGATGAAGTGTCCCAAAACAAATCCTTCCTGCATCATCATAAAATACTTCTCACTATTGAGTGACAAGTTATGCTCTTGGCACCTGATTAGAACTTTCTCCAAATTCTTCAATGCTTCTTCAAATACGACCCCAAATGTAGTGAAGTAATCCATATAAATCTCCATGCAATCATGTGAGATGTCAGAAAAGATGTTGATCACGACCCTCTAAAAGGTTGCAGGAGCATTACATAACCCAAATGGTAGAAAAAAGTAGGCATACATTCCCCAAGGACATGTGAATGTTGTCTTTTCTTGGTCCTCAGGTGCAATGCTAATCTGATTATAGCCACTATAGCCATCAAGAAATGAGAAGTACTTTTTGCCTGCTAATGTATCTAGCACCCGATCAATTCATGGTAATGGAAAATGGTCCCTCTTTGTTGCATTGTTAATCTCTCTATAATCTACATATATTCTCCACTTACCCCCCTTCTTAGGTACTATCATAAGAGGTGAAACCCACTTACTATCTGAGATTGGATATATGAAACCAACATTTAGCAGTTTCTGCAGTTCGGTCTTCACAATTTCCTTGAGGGCTAGGTTGATCCTTCTCTATGGCTGACGTAGAGGTAGACTTCCTTCATTGATGTATATTTTATGGGTACATAGTTTTGGACTTAATCCCTTCATGTCCCCATACTGCCAAGCAAAAGCCTTTTCATGCTTGCATAAGAGTTGTGTTAACAATTTTAATTGCTACCGAGATAATTTATTATTAACATGAAGGTTATGGCTAGGTGAGAGTTGCACAGTAGTGGTTAGATCTAGCATTGAGGCTTTTGATACATAGCTAGTTGATATCCACAAGGTGACAATTGCTGTATAATTTCAAGCTCTGTTGGTAGGACACAATTTTCATAGGTAGTCAATTGCAAAATTGAGCTTTGAAAAATGTCTCTTGTGTTGGCAAGTTGGCTATACTAATGTATATGACTTGATATAGTGTTGTCATTATGGCAACATAGTCATATAGTAGTTTGGAGTCAATGCACTTGATGAGAAGATAAAAAATTAGTTAAGTGTTGAAGACTGGACAATGTACAAAGTTCCTATAGCTCAGAGCATTAGCGCACATGCATCTAAGAGCGCATGATCAAGTGCTCAAGGATGAGAAAGTTACAGTCAGTTGAAGCTACACAGCCAATGAGTGCTAGAGAAGAACAGAGCATGAAGCTGATAGTTAGTATTTTGGTTTGTCGTTATAATGTAATGTTGTAAAGGCTATGCGCCCATTCTATTTGGGTTGTCAACATGTTTATATGTTTAATTGTAAGCACACTTAAGCCAATTTATTTGAAAGTATTGTATGTAATAGGTCTAAGGGTCGACCTAGTTGTTTATTTTGTATGAGCGTATAAATATAAGGTGCGCTCATTGTATTTAGTATGGAAGTAGATAGAGAGTTGTGATAAGAAGAGAAGAAGTGTGCAAAGATAGTATAATATGTATTAGAGATTTGCAAGAGGTCAAAGCATCAGTGCATCAAAGGAACTGATCTGACAAACAGTGTCACAGTGACAGTTCATCTTGTAGTTTTTGTGTGTATCTGTGATCAGAAGGTTGTAGCCTTCACCACATGAGTAGTGAGCTCTTGGATAGTGCATCCTCTCACCTAACAGGGACAATTGTAAAAGACACCTAACAGGGTTTGACCCTTAACAAGGTCTACTGTACTTAATGCATTGTAAAGCAACTCCTAATAGGGTTAAGGATCTTCTAACAAGGATCACAAAACACTAGTGCAGAATATTAGTGGGTGTCAATTCCCACCAGGGTTTTTACCTATTTGGGTTTCCCCGTAACCATATTGGTGTCATGTGTTGATTTCATGTTTCATGTTTATGTGAATGTTTAATTCAGTACTTAAGCATTTAAGTTTAGTATAAAGATTAAAGTGAAAAGTTAAAATACAGTGAACACTGATTCACCCCCCCCTCAGTGTTCCCATTCTTAACAATTGGTATCAGAGCTCTGGTCCTTAGCAAAGAAGTTTAACCACTTGAGGAGATCATGGACAAAGCAGAAATGAAACATCTAAAAAGAAATCTTGAAGCTGCTCTTGAAGACCCGGACAAATTAGAAAGAGAAATTGAAGAACTAAAAGAAAAAGTCAGTGATGCACAATTGGTTATCAAGAGGCTAAGAAAGGATTTGAAAGAATGCTCTACTAGTGATCTAGGAGCAAAGGTCAAGAAGCTAAATAAAGAAAATTCATCTATGAAATAACTACTTGAAGAATTTGATGATAAGATGATCAATAATTATGAAGTCTATAGTGAACAAATCAAAGAGAACCTTCAACTCAATGAAGAACTAAGGCAAGAAAACTTGGAAATCTTGGAGCTAAGGAATAGCAAAGAAAGCTTGGAGTCTGAATTGAAAGTAGCAAAGAATCATATTGACAAATTACACACCAGTTATAATTTGATAGAATCTTAGTTGTATGCAAGGAGAACCAAATGAGGCACTAGCTGTATTGGATACAATTAAGCACAAAATTAGATTGACAACATGTGAGCAAGAAAGGACTCACAAAAGGACTCTACTGATGCTGAAAAGACTTAAGATCAAACCAAAGATAATGGTGGACCACCTAAGAATGAGCACAAGCAAGTAGAATGCACTTGTTTTACATGTAACAAGCATGGACACATTGCAAGGAACTGTACAGAGGTAAGACCTTTTAATGGTTACTATTATTCATGCAATAAGTTTGGTCATAGAGCTATGAATTATAAGACTAGTAAGAAGAACAAGATTCAACATGATCAGAGAAATCAAAATCAGACAAACACAAGAAGTTCTCAGAATGTTACATGTCAGATATGTAACTATAATGGTCACTCAACGAGATAATGTAGATTGGTGACTCATGTCAATGTGCCGAGGAATATAAGACCTCTAGTCATTTTTCACTCCTGTAACAAGGCTGGTCATATCTCAAAATTCTATAGATCAAGGACACAAGGTTAGGAAAGCCCTAAAAAGGCCGAAGAAACAATATTGGATCCTGAAGGAGAAGTCAAGTTTGTGAAAGCCTCAGAGGATGTGAGCTTGATTTGGTCAGAAGGAAAGAAGGACAAAGTTGATGAGAATTTATTGGATGCATCCACAGTGGACACACCCTCTACATCTGGATGAATGGCCCGCAGGGTCATAGGGGGAGCTAATTTAGCTCTAGACCCCTACATGGCTGGTATACTCATCCTTAGAGTATGCACCTTTGGACTTAAGCTTTTGGAGTATAAAGGTACCTTTGTGCAAGAGCGCACATGATGATTGCGAACAGAACTTGAGTTGGAAATTTTGAAGTGACAACCTGGTTTACGCGACTTGCATTAATGGCAGAATTCTCACTTTAAGTACACAAAAAGTTGTTTAATTACTCATTGCATTCAAAATCAGTGATTAAAGAACAAAAAGAGACTTGGAAGTTGTTGTGAAGACTTGGAGATTGATCTATCAATGATTTGCAGTGCATTTAGTCAATTGCAGAAACCCTAGTTCGTCGCACCGATCTAGAAGTCTTCAGATTATCTCAGAGATTAGTTGGAAAGCATTTAAATAAGTAAGTCATGGCCGCTCCCATAGTTTATGATGTCACTAAGAAGAAGAGATATGTATTCAAGAAGCATCCATTTAAGTCAACCCTAGATGATTTAGAGGGAACTTTCTCCCACACGCCTATGGGCATCATGCATGTCGAGGATATTAGGGCATACATCTACTGTAAGAAAGAACCAATAGGGTTGGATAGGTTAAGGGTGCACATGGATACCATGTTGAAACTAGACAAAACATTCATGGATGAATATGTTAAATGGAATGATCAAACCTATTATTGAGTATGTTATGGCATATGAATTCTATAAGACAAAATGGATAAAGATTTTATTAAGCGTAATTCATGATGATTTGTTTTGGATAGGTGATGTGCCAGTAAGAATCACTAGTGACTTGATATATGAGATGACATTCCTTTCTAGGATAGGTGTCATCCTTCCTATGGGCAAGGATGTCAGAAAGATGGTTGATCTAACTTGTAAGTCAAGGAGTGATAGGTGCAGGATGACAATTGAGCCTATTGAACAAGAAGACATCAAATTGATGTCTATGATACTTGGATACAGGTGTCATCACACCAGCATGGTGAATAGTGTGTCTATGGGCACTATTCTAGCAGCCATTAGACTTGTGAATGAAGATGCAGAGTTCAACTTGTGTGAGATCTTGCGTGCACAGTTGATTGATAACATCAAGGCCATCAAGCATGATAAGACCAAAATATTTAGGTTTGGGTCTTTAATCATTTACATTTACCTTCATATAGTTGGGAGAGTATGAGATATGTATTTGGACAAGTCCATTCCAACCATACCACATATATCTAACAAAGCATCCACTGAGAGTACATTGAGAGATTATGTAACATTGGAATCGAAGACCTTCAGGGCTAAGATGCAAATGAGGTACAGGATTCCAGAGAACATTATGGAAAAGTACAAGGATACAATTTGTTTTATGGTGGAGACAGACACAACTTGTATGGAAGCTGTTGAGCCAAGAACTAAGTGGATTCATCCACTTGGTTATGAGGTAGAGGAAAAGGTCCTTGAAGCATATGCACAGGTACTACTATCAGCCCCCAAAGATCCTAATGAACCTAGGTGGGGAACATATGAGGAGAAAACCAGAGAAGTAGATGCTAAACTTAACAGCTCAGCAACAAAAAGAAAGGTTGCTAAAGTCACATCAGAGATCTTGAGAATTAGTGATGTGTCTCAAGTAGACCTTGATAAAGAAAGGGATGAAAAGATTGCTTTGGAAATTAAGAGCGCATCCACACTAGCAGCTAAGTCTGATGATCCCAAGATGAAGAAGGTGAAAATTGAAAAAGATGATATTCAGAAGGGTAAAGAAGATGATACTCCTTCTACACCCAAGGTAACCATTGACCTTACTACTCCTCCCAAGTATAAGGCAATGCCTAAGAGGAAGAAAGAGGTTGGCACCAATCATCCATCCTCGCGAGTCACAAGAAATAGAAGGAACACTCAAGCACCTCCCGAAGTAAGCTTCAAACCCAGTCTTAGTGTGCTAAGTGCTAGAATAGATGATGAAGGAAGAATTGATCAAGTAGGGAAGTTTTATGATAAGTATAGTGAAATTGACAAGTCAAAGATTCATAGCATGATCATAAAGCACATGATCAAGTTCAAAAGAATAGTTTTGGAACTAAAAACAATGATTCCTGAGAATGTATGGAATATCCTTAAATTCCAAAAGAGACAGGCTATTGAGGAAGATCTACAGATAAGGGAAAAGATTCTTGATGATACCTTTCCTGTGTGTGAATTAGAAGAAAAGAAATTGCTGTTAGATCTGGTGAAGCCTCACCTCCGAACTAAGACAAGAACTCTGAACATAATGGATAAAAATTATGAGCTAATTGCAAAAGAGATAGAGAAAGCCTTTGAGAAGGTATTTATGAATAGAAACATGTATCCACCTACTATGCCCATAACTAATGTACCCATAATGGCTACAAAAGGGTCAGAGACCATCAAAGTACATTCTACAGGTCCTCAAGATTCAACACCTACAGTGGAAGTACAATAAGAGGTAGACAAGTCTGTGCCCATGTCATAATCACTCAAGGACAACACCATTATCATTGATGATGTGGAGATAGCCGTGGTAGCCACTAACACAGAATTGGACAAGTTTGAGGAAGCTTTTGTGAGCACACAAGAAGCTGAAATTTTATGCAGCAACACACCTCCCACTCATCAAGAAGAGGTATTGATTGAAAATATAACAGAAGAGAAGATGGAAGAGGAAGAAAAGAAAGAAGAAGAAGTAAAAGAACAAGAGAAAGATGAAACTTCTATTGAACTAGCCAAGGTAAAACTAACAATGATGGATAGCACTCCCATCACTCCCTCCTCAACATTGTTGTCAAGTTTGACACCTGACACATCCAGTTTGGACTCATGGAGAGAAGAAGACCTGATTAAGTTCAACATCCTAGCTATGGAGAAGGCAAACTTTGCACTAGATTTGAATTCACTCAAGACTGGTCAAGCATCTTTAAAAGAATTTGCTGATCAAGGAAGGAAATTCATTGCAGACTGCATGGATCAGGATAAGCTTACTGATGCCCATTTCAAGAAAATAAAATAGGCAGAAGCTATGATTGAGTAGGTGAAAATTTCATTAAAAGAAACATCCACTGATGTGAACATGTGCAACAATGTCTACCAAGGTCAGTTGGACAAAATTGAGAAGGCAGAGAAAGAGATGGCAAAGATAAGGTCTAAATAGACTTAGTTAAGGAATGCTCTTGCGCCCTCACTAGACATTCTAAATTAGAATATCAAGGAGATTGATGCCACTATGGTGACATATGATCAAGGTCCTTCCATAGATTTGAAGAAGATGGAGAAGCTTTAGTATGCATTATGTGCCCATCTCCAAATAGTAAACTCTTTGATCTCATTTTGGAAGAAGGAGATCCAGAACCTAAAGATTGCATATCTGGATGTTTTCCCTTAGTGAGTATGTATAGATAAAGTTTTTTGTAACACCTTTGTCATTAATGTCAAAGTGGGAGTTGTGTATAGAATATGGATCATAATATGTATAGGGAGATATAAGTATATGTATAGATGACAAAAGTTTTTTGTATTAAGGACAGTTAGCAACTTGGCCATATTCCTTTGCTTCCATAAATGACAAAGGGGGAGATTGTTGGAAAGTTGGCTATACTGATGTATATGACTTGATATAGTGTTTTCATTATGGAAACAAAGTCATATACCAGTTTGGAGTCAGCGCACTTGATGAGAAGATCATAAATCAATTAAGTGTTGAAGACTGGACAATGTACAGAGTTCCTATAGCTCAAAGCATCAGTGCACGTGCGTACAAAAGAATTATGGTATGCACCCTAGAAGTTAAGTTGGTTAGACTATATTCTTACTTATTCTAAGAGTGCATGATTAGATGAGAAAGGATGAGAAAGTTACAGTCAGTTGAAGTTGCAAAGCCAGTGAGTGCCAAAGAAGAACAGAGCATGAAGCTGACAATTCGTATTTCAATTTTCTGTTATAATGTAATGTTGTAAAGGCTATGTGCCCATTGTATTTAGGTTGTCAACATGTTTATATGTTTAATTGTAAGCACACTTAAGCTAATTCATTTGGAAGCGTTGTATGTAATAGGTCTAAGGGCCGACCTAGTTGTTTATTTTGTATGAGCGTATAAATATAAGGTGCGCTCATTATATTTAGTATGGAAGTAGATAGAGAGTTGTGATAAGAAGAGAAAAAGTGTGCAAAGATAGTATAAGATGTATTAGAGCTTTGTAAGAGGTCAAAGCATCAGCGCATCAAAGGAACTAATATGACAAGCAGTGTCACGGTGACAATTCATCCTACAGTTTTAGTGTGTGTCTGTGATCAGAAGGTTGTAGCCTTCACCACTTGAGTAGTGAGCTCTTGGATAGTGCATCCTCTCCCCTAATAGGGAAAATTACAAAAGAATCCTAACAGGGTCTGACCCTTAACAAGGTCTACTGTACTTAATGCATTGTAAAGCAACTCCTAACAGGGTTAAGGATCTTCTAACAAGGATCACAAAACACTAGTGCAGAATATTAGTGGGTGTCAATTCCCACCAGGGTTTTTACCTATTTGGGTTCCCCATAACCATATTGGTGTCATGTGTTGATTTCATGTTTCATGTTTAATTCAATACTTAAGCATTTAAGTTCAGTATAAAGATTAAAGTGAAAATTTAAAATACAGTGAACACTGATTCACCCCCCCTCTCAATGTTCTCATTCCTAACATCTTGCTATAACACAATCATTTGTAAGGATACTTTGGAGTATATCATCATCCTCTTGTAATTTCATAAAATATTTTCTATGCAACATCATCAGTTGAGAAACAAAGTTTATTTCTTCTTCCTCATCTCCCAAGTTTGGCCAAATAGGATTGTTTAGATGTTCTTGTGGTTGGGCTAGAGGATACAGTGCTAATTTCTTGATAGTTTGGCATCAAAGATGGTCATATTTCCTGATCTACAACTGATATTAGCATCTGCTATTGCTAACCAAGGCCTTCCAAGTATTACTAGATAACCAACAAGGGTTACTTTAGGTGACATAATCATAAAATCAACAAGGTATTCCCAAGAGTCCAGTGTGATTACTATGTCTTCAACCATACCATATGGAGTAACTATAGAACTATCTACAAGTTGTAAAACTATTGGAGTTGTCCTTAATCCCTCTATACTCAACCTATGCATAGTGTCCTTGGCATGACATTTATAGCAGCACCTAGGTCTATCAAAGCATTCTTTACTAATTGGCCATTAATTATTATGTCAATAACTAGGCTTCCTAGATTAGAGTACTTAGGAATCACAATCTTTCCCAACATTATATCAGCCAATTAACCTATTACATGCACTATTTGGGGATCCCTTTTCTTTCTTCTAGGTTTCTTAAGACATGCTTCTTTGATGGATTTTCCATAGAGTGGAACATCTTTGATAGCCTGAAATAGTGGAATCTAGATGTGCATATTCTTTAACTAGTCTAGGATATAAAATGGTGCTTCTTCTTGGAGTGTAGGTTTATCCAACTTAAGCCTCTGAGGAAATGGAGGTCTAGTTTGATTTTTAGGATCATCCTGGTCTGGCATCTTAGTTGGTAAGGTTGGATTTGGAAAAGTAACTTCTGGTTGTTGTGTTGATGCTACAGGAGTATCTAGTACTTCAGTTATAACAGGTGGTTTCGATGTTGGTAGAGTAGTACCAAATCTCAGGTGGATATCAATGATGTCTAATGCATAAGTAGGGTACTGTTAGGCTTCAATACTATAGATCGGTTGTTGTTTCTTATTGTTAGGATTTGGTTGTGGTTGAGCTAGTAATTGTGTTGGCTATGGAGGAGAATTTGTAGCTGTAGGAGGTGGCATAAGTGTTGGTTGAGAAACTAGAGGTGGTAATGGTTGATAGCCAAGATTCAGATTAGGCCACTGTTGAGGTCCCCTCCATTGGTTATATTGCTGCCAATTTCCTTGTGGTGGTTACCATTAAGTTTGAGGTTGTGGCTGTGGCCATTGGGGTTGTTGGGAGCTATACCATTGGTTCGGCTGAGTATTTGGCCATGCCTTATTCTACATAGGTTGGAAGGACTGTGAAGGATATTGGGAATTCTAGGTTTGCCATTGACTATTATAATTATTGAAAGATTGCAATGGGTCTCGAGTCATACCTTGTCGTGGAGCCCATGGGTGACATTGAGCAATAAAGAAGACTTTCTTGTCTTCCCCTTCTATCTGCCTAAACTCAGTTGGAACATGATGTGTTTCCAAATTTTCTACCAGCTTGCATCTACAGTCCTTCTTTTATTGTCAACAATGTGGGTAGTACTCTGCTAACTTTAACTCAGTTTCTTCATGCTTCTTTTTGGCTTGCATTGTATCCAAGTGGGTTGCAACATCATTGATAATGTCTTGCTTGAAATCTGACAGCAAGTTTGAGATTTCCATCTTTGATATTCCAAAACTACTTCCTTTTGCAAGTGTTGGACAAAATCCTCTGCCCTTCTTTACTGCTAATCTTGAATAGTTCAAACAAATTTTCTTGAGATCATCCCAAGAAGACTGGGATACATCTCCTCTAGCCATAAGGTCCAGTACTTCCAACAAGTTATCATTCACTCCTCTCAAAAAGATGAGTTTTTGTGAATCCTCCTGCAATGCATGTTGAGGATTCTTCTACAGATTGTATAAGAAGTGTGAGATGTAGTCTTCCAGAGTCTTATCTTCTTTTTGTGACATGCGGAAGATATCATCTCCTCTCAAATCACTTCCTTTGCAGTATTCTTTATATTTTTGCAGAAATAGATCTCTCATCCCATCCCAATCAGTTGCTGCATTTTCCCCTAGTCCCATAAACCATCTTAAGGCTGACTCCTTTAATGTAGTTGGAAACAATTTGAGTTTATGACTATCAGTGTTATAGTCAAAACTTTGACATAAATTGTCAAATTCAAATAAGAAAGTGTTAGGGTCTTCAGTTATTAGGCCATAGAACTTTGGTAACATAGCAGTGGGGATATTTTTAAGATTAGCGTGCATTGTTAATAAGGTTAGGAAGTGGAAATGGAAATGTAGGGTGAGCCATTACTGCTGGTATTTGAACTTGAAATTTTTGTTGAGGAGTTTTTATGCTTATTGGTGTACTATTAGCATTTGGCGCACTTAGAGTAAAGTGTGCAAGAAAACTAGCCAAAATATCAGCAAAAGGCCGAAGGTCAGATGGATCAAATGGGTCCTCTACTAGTGAAGTGGATGGAGGTAATTCCGAACTCGCATTAAAAAAAGGTAATTTAGTTTCTGCAGATTCTTCATTTAAATATGGTGGTTCTCTTGGGAGAAATCTGCCATGGACATCTCTTCTTCTTCCCCTTCGATGCATATAAGTTATGAAATGAACTTGTGAAGCAAGTTCAGACTTGACAAACTACTCCTAAAAAAACAAGAAACTATCAAGAATGAATCAATGGGATTCTCAACTTGACACCATCCCTGACAATGATGCCAAAAATGAACAACCTCATAATAGGTAATAATAACTATGCCAAAGCCTTCCCTAGGAATAGTATATTCAAACTAGGTATTATTTTCCTATCATAAAGTGCATTTAGATTGTCAACCCAGGGACATATACTTTAAATGGGACAACACAATTTGTGCACCAAGCTTCTCATAGAGTCATCTTACTTAAAATTCTCCAGGAAAGGTAAAACACACAGCTGAATAAATAAACTAATTTAAACAACCATAAATCTAACTCCAACTCATTTTGCCATTCTAATGCATGAACTATGGCTATTTCTGCATATGCTACAGGAACAAACATAGATACAATGCTGCATGAATGAATAGTGAACACTACCTTAAAAGCTGAAAACAATTAAACTAATCCTCTCTACTCTAGTCTACTCCACTTCCCAAGTGGGCCCTCCTTGGTTGGTTTCGACTAAATACAAACACAAAAGATAACTCAAATTATTCCTTCATTTCATATATTTAGAAAAATGGATTAGAATTGGAACATAGACTTGAAGAACAACTTGCTCCAATGCAACAGTAACATCATTATTTTGTCTAGCTAGATTTCCATCGATTATCTCCCTATATATAGAGAATTATATTCAAACATTCAAATACACTTTGACTGATTCATCCATGAAAGAAGGAGAACACATCAATCAATAACAGAAGATCATAAAGATCAAACAACCATCTTAACAATACATTAATTGTGGAGGATATCTAGGATGATTGTGCTCCCCTATATTCCCTGAAGCATTCATTCCTTCAATTCTGCAGGCATATCCCGTAGCTGTCTTGATGGGTCTCCTGATCGTAACCGAAACATCTCCACTCCTTCATTGATGTAACCGATTTGTTTTCCAGCTGCTCCTTCATTCCTAGTAGGTTAGTAGTATATGCATGCATATTCATATATTCAACTTAATCAACTTCAGCCAAATATTAAAACACACATTAAAACAACTATACGAAATACTACATTATGTATATATATAGTATTGGCAAGGTATGTATACTATTTCCTACCCAAAAGTTTGAGGATATAACTATACTTATGGAATATATACAAAATTAAGTACTTAAAAGTCACACAAATGTTTCATAAATGTTTTAGGAACTAAGCATAAAATATCATAAAACAAAGACCAAATTTGGTCTCATCAAGCCTCAGGTTTCTCTATATGTGTTTGTACTCTCTCATGCAGTTCATATTGGATGATCTTTTCAGTGTACCTATCATTACTCCCTTGTCAGCATTATGGGGGGTTTCTACTATTGGTTCTACTACTTCCTTGGTTCGATAGTGTGGGCTATGTATTTAGTATTTGATTCTATGTACTAGGCAGATGCAATGGCTGGATACCTATGCATTCCGGTGAGATGGATCATTTACCACATGGACACTCTTTCTTTCATGTATTTAGATGCACTCTTCCAGCTTTGATTGATCAACTCTTCAGACTTTGGTGTTTTTATGCCATTTGTATTTTCTAGTTCAAGTGTTTGCCTTTGTTTACCTCTTGATTCGAGTAGTGTCATTTGAGGGTACTCATATAGATTATAGTATTTTGTATCTTTGATTTCAGTTGTTTGCCTTTGTTTGCCTCTTGATTCGAGTAGTGTCATTTGAGGGCACTCATGCAGATTATAGTCTGCTCTACCTGGTCATATTTTAGTGGAGGATCTTCATATCATCAGTTACTTCTCGACAAAGTTTGTTGCTTCTTGCTTCACTAATGTTGTACATGTTCATCCTTGTTCCTATTTTGTGGAACATTCCTAGTTTTGGAGGCTTCTTTAGTCCTTCAAACTAGTCTTTGTCTATTTTTGGAGTAGAGTTTTTCCCATGTGGTTTTCTCTATTTCTTCTCTTTTTACAAAGACCTTGTTTTGTACTTGGGTACCTATTTAGGCCTTTTGTTGCTGGGACCCATTTGATTTCAGTAGTTCTTTCTAGGTTTTTAGCTTCTCCCAAAGTTTATCTTAAGGGGGGGTGTTAAAGTAATAAAGTGTTTGCTTATTAATTAAATCATATTTATTTAATTATTAAGTCACTTATTATCTCTTTCTACTTAAGCTAAACTTTAGGCATATAATAATTAATTGCTTTATTAATTATTATCATGCAACCTAGGTTTTACCTTTTTAGGTTTTCAGATACCTTTTTAGGTTTTCAGATCTCCTTTTATAAGGATTGATCTCCTTTGTTTTCATAACAGATTTTAATAGATTATTCATTATTGAATTGCAACTTTTGTTTTTGCACATCAAGAATGATTTCTCCTCTCTCGTGGATCAATGCGTTCGGGCCTTCATAGCTTCTTTCTTGTTCTCTCTCTTTCTATGATAGGTGTTTGCATGCAGGTGTTCTTGGGACCTGTGGGTTGTTTACTCATCAATTCCAATAGAATCAACATGGGAAAATGGCTCAGTAAGGAAATGAAGGAAATGGGTCGCAATCTGAAGGCGTTGGAATAAGAAATGGAGGCTCTTAAAGGAAGACTGGAAAATTGCATTGAAGAGGTTTTGATGAAGGTAAATTCTAACAATATTGATGATAACATGAATTCTAGAATTTATGAAATTGTGGATGAAAAGATGAAGGATATAAATGAAAAAATCAGCTATAATGGTTATTGTATTAGAGAAATTTTGAAGCACAACAATGAGGGCCTTAAGGTCTCTGTTATGAACTTAAAAGCTTTGTATGTCTACCTGGAGAGTAGTATGCTGGAAAAAACCACCATTATGGTGGTTGATGATGCTGGGGGTAAAGGTCAATCTTCAGGACCTAGAATGAGAACCAGAAGCAACCTCAAGAGGAAAGTTCCTGAAATTCCTAAGGAGCTTACAAGTCTCAAAGAGTCCATTCTAAAAATGGAGGAAATGTAGAAAGAGGCTAAAAAGGCCACTGAAGCTAAGATGTAACTTGTGCAGGCTTTTTGCTAGAGGGTTGTTGGTAGATTTGCTGTCAACTGTCTTTTTTGTCTTTTTGATCTAGTTTGTTTATATTGTTGTGTGTAGGTTTTGGGTCCTGCTTTTTGTTTCTTAGCAAATGTTCTTTGTTTGTATGAACTCTTTTGAATATTTTAAGCATCTTTTGTAAATGGTTTCGGGGCCCATTCAAAACTTGTATTTACCTTAATAAAAAATAATATCCAATGAGTATTTATTATATTTTTTTAACTATATAAGAAATATTGAATTTAAATGCAAAATTACAAAAGAAATTTCCAGCTTGCATATTTTAGGGAGCATTGGAGATTTTATTTTTATTCTATTTTTTCATGGTATATAAATGTAAATGATAATTAAGTGTTCATTATAAAACACTTAATTAATCATTATTTTAATGCAAAATGGAGACAAATGCATGAGCATACAGAGGTTTTCAATTTATTTGGTCAAAGAGGAGTTTTTTTTACATGGATTATGAAACTATTTGGGATAGGTTTAGGAGCAACTCTACATCAGTTTTGGAGACCATGTGATGCATGCACACATGAGGGTGATGTTGGGCCTTTCTAGATGCAAATATCTTTAGTTTCACCCCTTTCTATGCATGATATTTTCTCAAATTTGCATCTTTAGTTTCACCCCTTTCCATGCATGATATTTTCTCAAATCTAACCATGGTGCTATTCTTGGCATTTTGAGGAATGATTGAGTTCAGTTCAGTTTGAGTGTAGTTTAGTTTAGTCCCACCTTTCTTTTGCGTTTTGACCTTCCTATAAGGTCTTTTCCTTGTGTTATTTTCAGTAGTTATTTCTTCCTTGCCTTTTTTTTGCTTCTAGAAATTCAGGTATCTTTGTATGGAGCTCATTTAATTTTTTACATTGGAGCAACATTCATTCCTTTGATTCTGAATATAGAGAAGATTGTTCCTTCTCATATTGGTGTGTTATCAGTGGTGGATTTGCGAGTAAGATTTAATTTTTGTGATATTGTAGACCCTTTGATTAATTCATTCAAGTATTCATTTTTTGGTGCATGTTGTTTTTCATTGAATTAGATTGCATGTTGTGTTGAAGTTTTTAGAAATTTAAATTATGAAAATTTACATTCCCTTTTTGAGAGATTGAAGCTTAAACCTTCATATTAATCTAGTTTTTGAGTTTTGGTAGTGAGCATCTAGTCTTTTATTTGAGATTATTTTGGATTATAAGTTGTTAAGGGGTTTTGAGGATACTAAACATTTGGTGCATCACTATTTAAAGATAAGTTTATTTCAAGCATATCCTTCTATCCTTTTTCCTGTTCAAAAGATAGTTTAGGTGAATACTGAGAGGAAGTCAACCATCTCTAGAGATTGATCTTCATCATAGACATAACCACAAGCTTGAAGATCATTCCATGTTTCATAGGGTTGTTGAGTATCAAACTTAAGCATTTTGGGTGCAATCCCTCATGACAACATGGCCAAATAGAGAAAATGAAACATACGCAGAAGCTCCATGGATTTTGAAGAAAAAAGGAGCTAGACCAACTAAAAAATTTCATTCGTTCAATAAGGACACCTACGGACACTAATTTATGCACTAAATTAGGTGCTAAATTAGACATTAATTTCAGTGCTAATTTAGGCACTAATTTTGGTGCTAATTTAATTTAGATGTTAAATTATTTGCCAATTTAGGTGTTAAATAGTGCTTGATTTAGAACCTACTTGTTTTGATCAACACAAAAAATGCCAAAAATAGTTCCATCCCAATAAATAGCATCAAATTTTTAAAAGATTGGAGAAAAATACATTAAAACAATGGGTGGAAGAAAAAAATGGATCTCCTCACAGGGATTTATTGTAGTGAGCTTACCCTCATCAACAGTGCATGAACTATTCTTAGAAAGTTTCTCCCCAAGACCTCAACTAGTATAATATAGAGGTATGGACACAAGGGATCCCCTTGTCTAATACCTTTGATGATGCCAAAGAAACCCCTTAGGACACCATTGACCATAATTGAGTAGTGAAAAATAGTCACACATTCTTTAATTAGAGCAATGACCTTCCCGTTGAATCTAAACTTCTCCAAAACTTTAAAAAGAAATTCTCATTCAATCCTATGATTATTTGTTAGATAACCGAGAGGGGGGGGGGGGGGGGGTGAATCCATTAATTCTAGTTATCCTATAGTCCCAAAACTCCCAGATGTATATATTCAAAATTTTCAATCAAATAATCAACTCAATCAGCTATCAACAATATCTTTCTCTTCATCTACTGATTGACAATCAATTCAACACCGTGTTTACCAATATGACTAGTTATGAAATGTGTAAAGTAAAATAACAATCCAATCGCATCAAATACACATAAAACATAGATTTTTAACGTGGAAACCCTATTAGGGGAAAAACCACCTGGGATCAGTAACCCAAAATAATTCACTCTTCTGAAGTGAGCTCAGTTAGGAGCCAACCCTGTTAAAGGTTACAAAACACAATGTGAGGTGTGACCTAGTTAGATGATTTATCACTAACAGTTCTCCCTTGACCATCATTCACTATGGGGTCAACAAGAAAACCAATAACATTCATTGAATGTCATATTGAAATACAAAAAGATTGTTAAGTCCACTCGGTTAAGAGATTTTGCTATAACAATGGTTAAACTGATACATAATGATATGATTCAAATACAACTAAGATTTTTAGTTTTTTAGATCTATGCTAAGCTCAAAATACCTCCTCTAATCAATATTCAATTCAATCCTTCATATCCTCCAACTTATTCAACTCGGTGAATAATTCTCTGACGCTCGATAATGTCTGCAGTTCAACTCGGTTCTATCTTCTAACTAGTTTGATCAGTGGTGCATGAAAATAGTTCTTTCACATGAATTCTCTTGTAGTGTCAATAAGCCCAAACTCAATAATGAATCTCATGTCTCTTTAAATAGACTTTGTAAACCATTTTCTTTTCATCCATCAGATTTTTCCTCTTAATCTCCATCGTTTCTTTTTTCTTTAACCTTCCTCAATAGTTGTGTCTATAACATGTTTCATCCTTCTTCACTCGATCAATCTTGAATTTTTTCAGCCATTAGATCATCATAACAAACTTTATCTTCTACCTCAGAATCATAAGCAATTGTCCAACTCATCAATTCAGTCAGTTGTTATAAACTTTATTTATTTCTTTCACTTGGTCAATACCAAAATGTGTCGGTGAATACCTACTCGGTTAATACTATACTCAGTATACACTACACTAGCTCAATGTATACATAAATCTTTAATTACCGACCACATAAACTTGTTCAATTCTGATCTTCAATACATACCAAAATCATGTAATACAATCAAGTCAACAGTATGATGCCATAAAATCATCAATAAGTTACCCAATGTATACCATTTCCATATCTGTCATATCCATCTCATCTTCATGTAGATATCTCATTCCTTTACCATTTTCCCCTTTAGATGTTTGTAACTATCATGATAAGTACAATCAAAACTAGTTGACATCAATGACAATACATTGACTGATTTAATTGCCTTACATATCACTTTAGTAGCTCAGTGATCTTCAATCACCATCTTTCACTTGTCCATTCATTCCATCAAGATATTCAATTAGTTGTAGGTTATCAATCTCTCCCTTTGGCATTGATGTCAACAAAATATGAAATATGCCATAGAATACCAAACATCTATTGTACAAATCTTTAAGTAAATGTTGTAGCTCGGTAAGCTCTCCCTAGCTTGTTCATTTAATATGTTTAATCACTACACAACATTCTATGCAGACTCTCCTTGTGGATTTGATCTTCTTCTTCCTTTATATCTTTTTTTCTAATTCTTCTCTCCTATTTCTTTCTCTCCCACTAGATATATATTTCATTGATTCTTTCTCCCCCTTTGACAACTATGCCAAAAAGAATAAACAACTCTTCAGTAGCCAAAATATTATGCTTGTTGTTCAGTTCAGATTAAGTACCTTCATGTATCGATACACAGTGTTCTTTTCTCTAGCCTTCACAACCTTAGGAAACCTAAAGTGTGAAAAATACGCATCAACATCATTTGATATTTTGATAAAGTATAGGTTGATGCAACCTTCTGATCACCTTAGTGACTGATAGATAGGGGATGGACCCCTAGTCTAGTCCTCAAGTACTCAAATGTATCCTTAGGCAAGGGTTTAGTGAATATATCTACAAGTTGTTCTTTTGATTTCAAAAACTCTAGTTTCACTTTATTTTCTTGTACTTGTTACCTCAAGTAGTGATACTTAATAGATATGTGCTTTGTCTTTGAATGTATCACCAGATTATTATAAATGTTTATAGCACTTGTGTTGTCACAATATATTATTACTGGATTGGTGATCTCTTCATTCATCCCTTTCAATAATTATTTATCCTTGTAATGTTTGAACAATTAGCAGCAACAACAACATATTCTGCTTTAGTAGTGGATTGAGAAATGCATCCTTGTTTCTTTCTTATCCAAGTAACTAATCTTTCACCCAAAAATAATTCTCCACTGGTAGTGCTCTTTCGGTCATCAATGTTTCTAGCCCAATCTGCATCGGTGTAAACCTGTAGTTCTAAATTCCCCTCTTTCTTGTACCATAAACCATAATTCTCAGTGTTTTTCAAGTATCTCATAATCCTCTTAACAACAGTCATATGTGATTCCTTAGGATTAGCAGAAAATCTTGTTGCAATCCCAACTACATGTGCAATATCTGGTCTACTATGCACATCATACATCAGTTTACCAATCATTGATCTGTATAGTGTCTGATTTACCCTAGTTGACTGATCATCCTTTGCTAATTTTCATCCTATCACCATTGGTGTGCCAACCATTTTTTAATCTTCCATTCCAAAGGTCTTGAACACTTCTTTGATGTACTTTGATTGTGTAATGAACATCCCTTCACTTTGTTGTAGAATATGCAAACCAAGAAAGAATTTAATCTCTCCAAACATTAACATTTCAAATTCCTTTCTCATTTCATCAGCAAATGATTTGCATAGATTATCATGTCCTCCAAATATGATATCATCAACAAAAATTTCAGCAATAAGAATCTTATCATCAGTTCCATCTTTCAAATATAAATTGCTATTGTCACTTGTCCTAAAAAATCCAATGCGAATAAGATATGAATGTAGTCTTTCATACCATGCTCTTGGTGCTTGTTTCATTCCATACAATGCTTTGTGCAACTTACATACCATGTTCTTCTAATTTGGATTTGTAAGAATTTGCCTAAGGCAAAGAGTAGAAACCAAGATCTAGAAGCTCAAGAGATAGCACAAACAAGAGAGACAAGATAATATGATCAAATGAAGAATTCAATAATTATCAAATGATAATGGATAATTGATTGATTGATTACATAGTAGGAGTGCCTAAATATATAGGCAATGCAAGATAACTAGAAGATATGCAAGTGATAAGATCACAACTAGACATGGTGGAATCACATGTCCACCAAAGGTGGATCATCCTCCATTGTAAATGAAAGTATGAGAAACATGTGTAACAATGAGAGGATGATAATGTGATAAGAGCACTAAAGGTGGATCTCACACACAAAGAGGTATGTGAAGACAACTATCACACCTAAAGTGGAGATTCTCCTAACCATGTGCTAAAAAGAAATGCAAACTCCTAGGTGTCTCAAAGACAACTAAAATGCAAATGCATTATCCTAAGTAAAATTAAGTAAAGTGTAATTAGTAATATTTCATTACACCAACAAGATCAACAAAACCTTCAGGTTGTTCAATGTATACCTCTTCCTCAAGTATTTCATTAAAAAATGTAGATTTGACATCCATTTGATATACTTTGAATCCTTTGTAGATATGCAAGCAATATTCTAACTGCTTCAAGTCTTGCAACTGGTGCAAAAGTCTCACCATAATCAATTCCTTCTTCTTGTGCATACCCTTTGCATACAAGTCTTGCCTTATTCCTAGTAACTTCACCATTCTTATTCAACTTATTTCTGAATATCCACTTGGTTCCAATTACATTCTCATCATTTGGTCTCGGTACCAATGTCCATGTCTTGTTCTTCAGTATTTTCTCAATTTCCTCGTTCATTTCTTTAATCCATTCATCATTCTCAAGTGCATCCTTAACATTTTTAGGTTCAAATTCACAAACTAAACATGTAGTGTTTCTCAACTTACTTTGTGTCACCATGCCAACTTGTTTATCACCAATAATTTGATTATGTGGATGGTGTCTCCTCACAAATTTTACTAACACTTGTTCTCTTCTTTGTTCATCACTCGGTGTAGGATCAAGATCTTCTTTAGTAACTATTTCTTGATTCTCGGTCTCTATAGGTTGATGCTCGGTGTCTTTATTCTATTGTTCGGTAGCTTCAACCTATTTCTTGGGTAGAGTGTCATGTAGCTCAATTTATGCAAATCTACTATAGTCTTCTAGTTCCTTTTTACTTTCTTCATCATTTTTCTCAACAAACTCATCAACCCTCACATTTGCACTTTCAATCATTTTGTTAGAAACCTTATTCAAACACTTGTATGCTTTGCTCTTAGTAGAATATCCTAAGAATATTTGTTCATCACCTTTAGAATCAAATTTCCCATTTCTACCATCTTTCAAAATGTAACATCTATTTCTAAATATTTTGAAATAACTTACATTTGGTGTGTACCCATACCATAACTCATAAGGTGTCTTGTTTGAATCTTTCTTCAGTTGTACTTAGTTTAATGTTTATACAACAATACTAACAACTTCTCTCTAGTACATTTGTGCAACATTTTTTTCAATCATCAGTGTTCTAGCACAATCAACTGTGGATCTATTTCTCCTTTCTGAAATTCCATTTTTTTGTGGTGTTCTCGGTGCAGAAACCTATCTTTTAATTCCATGCTCATTACAAAAATTAGTGAACTCAATAGAAATAAACTCATCACCTCTATTTGATCTTAAGCATTTAACTCTCTTCCACTTTCTTTTTACACTTTAGCTTTATACCATTTAAACATATTGAAAGCTTCATATTTTTCTTTCAAAAACATAACAATCATCATCCTAGAGTAGTCATTAAAAAATAAAATAAAATATATTTCACCATAATAACTTTGAGTTCTCATAGGACCACATAATTTGGTATGAACCAACTCCAAAATAGCTTTAGATGAATAGTTCTTGCTCTTGAAACTAGATTTTGACATTTTCCCCCTTTGACATTGTTTACACATGACATGGTCAAGTTTAGATAAGCTTGGTAAGCCTCTAACTTTTCTTTTCTTACTGATCTTAACCATGTTGTCAAAATTCACATGACATAACCTTTTGTTCTATAACCACACATCTTCATCTCTAGCCAAAAAATAAGAAGTTTCAGCATTGTCAAGATAGAATAAATTACCTTATGGTTGTTCACCAGTACTGACCAACTTTCCAGTCTCATCATAGATTTTCACCTTTCTACTTTCAAATGCAACTCGGTGACCTAAGTTATTTAGTCTTGCTACACTCAAAAAATTATAGTTAAGTCCCTTCACCCAATATGTATTCTCACATATGATCTTATTGTTCAATAAGATAGATCCTTTTCCTTTTACTAGACAAGGTGTATCATTTCCCATTTTAACAGATCCACCATTATAATGTTCAAGGTACTCAAATTTATCTTCATCACCAGTCATATGATGTGTACAACCACTATCAATAATCCATGTATCATTCTTTCTAACTTTAGAAATAAGTGTTGTTTCAACATACCTTTCCTCTTCTTCTGAATCTTCTTTCAAAGATACGAATACCACTACAAATTATTCATTGGTGTCAATGTCAGTGTAGTCATAATCATTTTCAACAAGGTAACATGCCTTCTTGCCTTTATATTTATAGTCTTGGTTGCCTCTTTTGTTATATTGTTAGTTGCCTTTGTGATCTCGGTTTTCTCTCCTATCATAATTTCTTTCACCAAATGGTACATTGTCTTTGTCATCTTCTTTTTGGTTAGGACATGTAGCTGTAATGTGACCAATCTCTTTATAGCTAAAACATACTAGAGGTAATTTCCCTTTGTATCTTCCTTTACCTTTCTGCAGTCTTCTAGCCATTAATGCTTCAAGTTCATCAAGTTCATCCTCATCACTTTCACTATCACTCTCATTTCTTATCATGTGTTTACTGCTTGATTTACCAATTTTCAAGGATGACATAAATGCATATTCAACATTTGGAACAATACTGTTATCATAGTTATTCAACTCAAAAGTAGTCAGTTTACTCATTAGGCTATCAAGTGTAAGAGTGTTTCCCGGGGCTGATCTCATGTCATGAATTGTAGAGATTCTAATAGCATAGATAGGCAACAAAGTTCTAAGAATTTTACTCACAACAATGTCTTCATCAATAACACCACCTGCTCCTTGGATAACATTGACAATCTCCTTAATTCGGTTTCTATACTGTGAAATGTTTTCTCCTTCTTTCATCTTCATATCATGAAACTTTCCTCTAAGACTATCCGGTCTTGTTCTCATTACATTCACATCTCCTCTGTGAACTAGTGCAAGTTTGTCCCACATTGCTGTGGCAGAAGTAAATGTCTTGATATCTTCAAATTCAACATCTGTTAATGAAACAACAATCTCTATCATTGTTAATTATGGGAGGTGGTCTGAAGAGGGAGGAACCCTCCGACTGTGACAAATGGAGACAAGATAGAGATGTGTGGAAGAAGCTGAAAAAAGGGGGGGTTACCCAGTTTATTAATTAAGGGGGGGTTACAACAACAATCTAAATCTATTAATTATGGGAGGTGGTCTGAAGAGGGAGGAACCCTCTGACTGTGACAAATGGAGACAAGATAGAGATGTGTGGAAGAAGCTGAAAAAAGGGGGGGTTACCTAGTTTATGAAGAAGCTTCATGGTCACGACAAAAAGATTATGACTTTGTTTACAGAGGGCTGGAATAATGGTAAGGTGTTTCTTTGGGGCAAGTATTTCAAGCTTACCATTTCTAGCATAGCTGAAATTACTGGTTTACTTGTTGATGGTACCCATTTTCATAAAGGTAATCATAAGCTAGGAACTGAAGCCTTTGCTATTTTTCCCAAAACTATTGATGAGAAAGCCCTTATGACTAAGGGGAAGGGGGACTATGTGGACATTTCTAATATTGATGAATTCTGGGCTAAAATTTTGAAGGCCATGATTGAATATTTTACTCTGGATGGGCGGTATTCAAAAATCTATAATTTCCATTTTGTGTTTGCTAACCACTTCAGGCACAAAAGGAGAATTTCTTTTCCTTATTTTCTATTAAGTTCTCTAAATAGTAGCATTACTGGTCATAGAAAAAAGGCTTCTAACCCTGTGCTGCATGAAGGTTTGATTCTCCTTATATCTAAGCACATAAGGGATAACATATTGGACCCTATCCCTAAAAAAATCATGGAGAAAAGAAAGGTGAAGATTGAGGAGGAGGAGGAACTTGGGACTAGTAAGAAGAGAAAGATAAAAAAAGGAAAAATTCCTACTACTTTTGATGACAAAGATACCAGAGAGAAGGAGTCTAAGCACAAACACCAAATGGGAGGAAAGGGTTTTCTTGTGGAAGACAGTGAGAAGGAGACAGAAGAGGAAGAGTATGGAAAAGATCAAGAAGAGGAAATGAATGAGTGGTTGGAGGAGGGGAATGATGACAAAGAGGAGAATAGCTATAAAGAAGGAGAAGATAAGGAGGAAGCGGATGAGGAAGAGGAAGGAACCCATGGTTACTCTTCTGATGAAACAACAAAAGATTCCCCTATTATTGTTGAGGATACTAAGAAAGAGGAGGTTGGCACTCATTCTTTGGAGGAGGTTATTTCTTCTCACATTGATCTTGTGGAGGAAACATTGAATAATGCCATGCTGGAGATGGGGGAAGGTAAAACCAGAGAGGAGGACTATAAAGTTGATGATGTTTTCTTGGAGGGTTTTATGGGTGGCCAAGAGAATGATGGAAATGAGGTTGGTATTATTCCTTCTGCTAGTGACACCAGTGAGGAGACCTCCATAAGAGGGGAGGAAGGGAAGGATGAGATGACCATGCTAGAGAAAATCAATAACATAGAGGAACCTAGAACCCGTCAGAGGGAAGATTCTTTGCTCAAGCAGAAGAACAATGTGGAGAAACAAGATGAGAATAGGGACTGGAAGAAGGATATGTAGGAAATGGAAATCCATATCTAGGATATGGAAAAAAATATGAATAACATGAAGACTAAGATGGGAAAATTGGAAAATAAGCTTTTTGATAAGGTTAAAAATAAAAATAATAAAGAGGATGGTACAACTGAGATGAATAAGAAGGTTAAAGATAAGATGAAAGATTTAGAGACTAAAATTAACAACCATGACAACATGATAAGAGGTGTCTTGAATCATAGCAATGAGGGTCTGAAGGTGACTATAATGAACTTGAAAATGTTGCATAACCATCTGGAAAGGAACATGCTGGAAAGAACCACTATCACTATTGAAGAGGATGCTGGAAATATAGGGCCGGGGATGAGAACTAGAGGACACACTCAAAGAAAGGTCCCAAAAAAACCTACAGAGCTAAAGGAACTGCAAGAAACTATCCAGAAGATGGAAGATCTCCAGAAGAAGGCTAAGGAGATGATAAAAGATAATTAGCTTGTTCTAGTTGGTAGATGTTTTGTTGTTGGTTTTCTCTTTAGTTTTTTCTTTTGAATTGTTCGACTATTGTTCGTTGCTGTGGTTTTCCAGCAAGTGTTTCATTTTGTTTTCTTTAATGCTCTATCTTTGGTTGTATTAAACTCTAGTTTCGAGTCCATGTAAAACCTAATTTTACCTTAATAAAAAACAATCTCTATCATTGTCATATTATGTTCATGTCTATCTCTTAACTGATCAACAGTCAAAGGTCCAATTATTAGTTGAATATAATAATTGCTTAGGTAAAATACTACAGATTCTCCAATTCTAGATATATGCAACTTCATTCTACTTTTCCATGTCAAGAATTTCTCTTTATTCAACTTTGACACCTCTCTTTTATACATCTTGTGATCTTTAGCTTAAGTCCTTTAAAATTTCCTTCAAAGAAACCAATGCTCTGATACCAATTGTTAGATAATTGAGAGGAGGGGGGGAGTGAATCGGTTAATTCCAATTCTCCTATAGTCCCAAAACTCCCAGATGTATATATTCAAACTTTTCAATCAAATAATCAACTCGGTAAGCTATCAACAATATCTTTATCTTCATCTACCGATTGAAAATCAATTCAATACTGTATTTACCGATCTGACTAGTTATGAAATGTGTAAATTAAAATAACAATCCAATCACATCAAATACACATATCACATAGATTTTTAAGGTGGAAACCCTGTTAGGGGAAAAACCGCCTAGAACCAGTAACCCAAAATAATTCACTCTTTCGAAGTGAGCTCGGTTAGGAGCCAACCCTGATAAAAGTTACAAAACACACTGTGAGGTGTGACTTGGTTAGAGGATTTATCACTAACAGTTCTCCCGTGACCAACATTTAGTATGGGGTCAACAAGAAAATCAACAACATTCATTGAATGTCATATTGAAATACAAAAAGATTGTTAAGTCCACTTGGTTAAGAGATTTTGATGTAATAATGGTTAAACTAATACATTAACGATTTGATTCAAATACAACTAAGATTTGTAGATTTTTAGATCTATGCTAAGCTCAAAATACCTCCTTTGATCAATATTCAATTCAATCCTTCATATGCTCCAACTTATTCAACTCGGTGAATAATTCTCTAACGCTTAGTAATGTCTGCAGTTCAGCTCGGTTCAGTCTTCTAACCACTTTGATTAGTGGTGCATGAAAATAGTTCTTTCACACGTATTCTCCTGGAGTGTCAATAAGCCCAGAATCAATAATGAATCTCATGTCTCTTTAAATAGACTTTGTAAACCATTTTCTTTTCATTCGTTAGATTTTGCCTCTTAATCTCCTTTGTTCCTTTTGCCGCTTTAACCTTCCTCAACTGTTGTGTCTATAACATGTTTCATCCTTCTCCATTTGATCAATTTTGAATTTTGTCAGCCATTAGATCATCATAACAAACTTTATCTTCTACATCAGAATCTTAAGTAATTGTCCAACTCATCAATTTAGTTGACTGTTATTGTAATCACCTAAAATCGGGCTAATAGAACCTAAGGCCCTATTTGCCCTTAATTCAGCATATAACCTTGATTATGTTAATCTGTTCTTTGATTATTAGCATAAATCCCAAAAATTCAACAAAATCAATCAAATCTCTAATCATGCATTTACTACCAAGGTTTCAAGCAAAAATCAAGTCAAATAACTCTAGGCCTATTTAATTAATTCAGTCCCACCAAATGCATGGCTAGAGTTATTAATTAAAAGAAAATCATAAACACCTCTTAAATCAAACAAACACAACAAACACACCTTAATGATTAAGGGGCTCTCACATGGATCAAGGATCAAGCATGAGTGCATCTCAACCACTCCTCACAGATGCATCTCAACCGTTCAATTCCTCCTACAATCTATAAAAGATAATTTTCAAAGGCTCACTCTTCCTTCTTGAAAATTGGATTTTAGCTTCTCAATGTTTGGAATTCTAGCTTAAGGATACTTTGAGGCTTCTTAATCTTTGGATTATGAACTCTCTTGCTTAAGGCTTTGAATTTGATAGTTTTTTTTCATGTTTTCATGCTTAGATTCATACTTTAGCTAATTAGAGAACACTTCAATTTGGCTTAAAGTGGAAAGAATTTATGGTTTCATGCCTAATTTGCAAGTATTTTCTAGATTTAGCGTGATTTCATGCATTTACTCTTGAATCTCTCATTTTAGTGTAGATTGTCATTGTTTAAGGGTCAAATCTGAGAGCTAACACCCTTATTTCATACTTGCACTAACTAGAGAGCAATAAGATGCTTTTACTTGTTAGTTTCTTTAATTACATGCTTATTTTCTCTAACAAGTGATGTTATTATCCTATTGAAGTGTTGTGTTGCAGGCCCTAAACTCACACACACATTTCTAGCACCCACCGTGGGGCCTAGCCCTTAATTTTATATTTTTCAAGCTTTTAAAACTAAATTTTGTCGTATTTTTCTTGCTAGAGGATCGCATTTGGTAAACACAGTCACACACAGTATTTCCCAGATCACACTTGGTAGTCCCCCCATTTCTTGGATTGCATCTAGGAAGAATCTCGCATCTGGTAAATTAAAGGATTGCATCCCGTGATCTGTGTCGTATATGGGAAATAGGGTCACATTCAAGAAATAGGATTGCATTTGGAGGAATTTAGGATTGCATCTAGGGGATTCAATTGCACTCTTGAGTTTTCTGATCCTTGACAGTTTTCTTGTTGATTTTTTTGGTTTTTGACAGCCTTACTGTGGTTTGCAGGTCCAAAAATAGAAACCCAAATACTAACCATTGTTTATGATTTTCTTTAAGAGGATAAAATGAACTCTATGTTTTTGTTCTTACACACTTAATTCCAATTTGATTTCACCTTGTAAATCAATTAGAGGAATATGCTCTTTTCCCCTTGAGGGAAAATCAAAAACTCAAAAATTGGCTTACATTTTAGAGTTAAATTGAGGAATGAATGCTAACATTTGCATATTCAATTTTCTTTAAATCATTTGAGAATTCTTTGAATTTTGGGTTTCTAACAAGCTAACAAGCTAATGGGTGAACTTGATGTTTTTGTTTGACTTTGAAAAGCCTAACAGTGGTTTTTAGGTTGTTTGCCCAAGACAAAATTGAAAGACTACTAATGCTTGTCATGCAGGTTGCCTCTAAAGAAAATTCAAAAACAAAAATTCATGCTTGGTTTTTCTAGGAACATTAAAAAAATTTGAGATCAAGTTACAAATCAATTAGAGGATTATGCTCTTTTCCCCTTGAGGGAAAATTAGAAACTCAAACGTTGGCTTGTTATTTGGCATCAAATTGGAGTAATTGAATCTTAAATTGCATGATGTGTTTGGGATTCTTGGTGTGAGTTAGGAGATTATGCTCTTCTCCTTTATGGAGAATCATAAATCCAAAGCGTACTATCATTTATCCATTTACTTTATTGTATACCTTTAGAGGGCCTTCCGGTTGAGGAAAAAATCTCCCAGGAATGATCCATGTGGGGACAAATCTTATGCCGACTCTTCCACCCCACTATAAAATTTGACGCTTCCTTGAGGCTAAAGCCTTAGAAGACATGATCTATCTTGTCTTGGAAGATTGATGATCAATCCCAATGATAGACTTGGATTTTGTGTAGAGCGGAGCCGCCTCAATCTTGCGTGTGAGACTACACACTTTCAAGTTCCTATAGGGTTAACAGCTTCAATCCTGCTTGCAGGACTATGGGAGATGGTTGTGAACAGATGCCTTTATTAAAAGATTTATGTTAGATGCTACCTAGATCACCTCTAAAAGGTTTTTATCACTTGTGTTCTAAATACAAATTCAGTTAATCCTCCCCAAATGAACAAGCACAAAGTATTTACAAACACCTTACAGTCACTGGAATCCAACAAACATGACACATTTTTCAAAAAACACTAAAATTACAAAATCCCTGGCATCATAAGATCACATTCGGTATTCCTGAGTCGCATCTCGCATCTCAGATCGCATCTGTTCAAACCTGGATTGCATCTGGTGGTCACACCATTTCCCGAGTTGCATCTGGTGCACATTGCATTTCTTGAGTCACATTAAGAGTTCCAAATTATTTACCAGTCACTGTATAGGATTGCATACAGGACAAAGATTACTTTCGTACATTCCAAAACCAATTTTTTTACATTTTCAGATACCTATTTGGCCCATTAGTAAGTTCATGTTGCCAAAACATAGTCATCTGATAACCAGAGAGAGCCATCTTTGAAAATGTCTTGTCACCTTGCATGGTCCAAATCTACATTGTCCAATTGTGGAGTCAGTTTATCCAATCAGCTACAACCAAGTTCTCAGCTCATAAACAAGGCACTTTGACACCCTTTGACGCTGAAACTTTCACACTATCAGACCCACTTGCACTTTGGTTCCCAACTCACAAACATGGCACTTTGACACCCTTTGACATTGGATCCATAAAAAAACATTTCAAACTCACTCTTGCATCCTTGGATCCACAATCAGACATTGCAAACAATCAGACCCACTTTTAAACACAAGACATTCATTGGTTCCTCAATCCAATTTTCATGGTTGTTACAAGGCACAAAGCTTACCATTTTGGAAGGAACCTATTTGTAGACAAAGTACAATTGCACACCTTTGAAATAGGAGAGACCTCAAGAATCAATCCCTTATTTGGTACTACACCAAGCACTACTCATACAGTGACACCTGAACAAATAAACATGAACAACTGGGACTATTACCGATGGGATGAAAGATACCATGACCAAGATAACCAAGAAGAACATGATAAACAAAAAGAAGAGATACAATACCATGAAACATATTAGGATGATGACGACGATGATGATGAAGATCCCACTGAAAAGGAATACCAAAAAGCTATAAACAACAAACGATTCAATAAAATCCTTGAGAGAACTTTGGATGAAAACAAAGAGAAATACTTCCTAGAACTCACTTCTCAAGGTGTGAAATTACCAAAGGATTATGATGTGAGTCAACTCAAGCAAAAGGAAGACCTTAGTCCTTTATCAATTCTAAAAAGGCAACTAACTACTTTACAAACAGAAATCCAAGAACTCAAAAAAGAAAAGGACAAACCAAAACAATCATATATTCCTTGGAACATATATGTCCTTTCCCTTTTGACAAGGGACTCAAGATGATTCCATTTCCTAAGAATGTCACAATACCAAAGTATGACAAATACATGGGAGGTTCGGACCCTCAAGATCATGTGAGGGAGTTTTGTACAACTAGTATGGAGTTCATGCATGAACAAACATATCTCATGAGGATATTTCCACGAAGCCTAGGTGGACAAGCTATGGATTGGTTTTCCAAATTACCCATAGGAATCAAAACATTTGATGAACTAGTGAAAAAATTCAGACAACAATACTCCTACAATATCCAACACACAGTCACAATGTTGGATCTATGCAACACCAAACAGAAAATAGGAGAATCATTCTTGAGTTTCCTAGAAAGATGGAGAAAAATATTTGCATGATATGCTACGCAGATACCTGAAAATGAAAAGATGGATATCTTCATTAACAACTTGATTCCTAAAATTAACTTTCCTATACAATTGCAAGGACCACCAAGTTTTGATAAAATGATAGATAGTGCAATCAAGATTGAGGAGGTCTTGATTAAGAAAGGTGAAATCTCCATCCACAAAGAAAATAAAGAAAAATACTATTCCTCCAAGGATAAATACAAGTATGAAAACAAGAACAACAAGAACATGGTTAATGATGGAGTTGTTGACACTCCTAATGTCAAACCTAAACTAGATGTTTTTGATCTTACAACAATTCTTCAAACAAACAAGAATCCGAATCCTACTATGATGCCAATGACAAAAAATACTTTCAATAAACCTCCTGCTCAAAGGGAACCTTGGGCACTGAGGCCTAAGAGAACATTTACACCATTGGGAGACACCTTGGAAGTGGTTCTAAAGTCACTTGTGGATAAAAAAATCATTACAATCCCTGATTCCAAACCTTGGGATCCAGAAGACAAACCCAAGTGGTGGAACGATAATGATTACTATGATTTTCATCATAACAAGGGACACAAGACCAACAATTGTATGAAGCTGAGACATGTCATCCAAGATTTGATTGAAGAAGGCAAAGTCAAGGTAGATGGACATCACACAAATAATGACCATAAAGCATTTCAAACACCATTACCTAACTATGAGAAAGGAGAATATTCAAAGAGTAACAAAATCAACTACACATATTTTGATAATGACAATGTAATTCATATGGTGGAACCATGCGAATATTCCATCAATATGATCACTCTAAAAGGAGTTAAAAACAAAATTGAATCTTCCAATGCTGTAACACGAAATAAAGCTAAGCTCACTCTCAAAGGGGCTTCAACATCTAAAGAACCAACAACAACAACAACAACAACAACATCTAAGCAAGTGATACTACCACCAAAGTTTAATCTTGTGGATCAGTTACAAAAGACACCTGCTCAAATATCTATCCTAGAGTTATTGAAAATATCCTCTAGTTGTAGGGAGATTCTTGATCAAGCCCTAATTAGCACTAATGTACCAAAAGATCTAGATGTGGATAGATTCCAAGCTATGGTTGGTCACTTGAATTCCCCACATTACCTATCTTTTTCTGAAGAGGATGACAAATGATTGAGCCAACCACATAACCAACCTCTACATTTAGAAGTCCTTATTCATAAACATCGGGTCAAATGTGTCTTGATAGATGGAGGCGCTGGTTTGAATATTTGAAAATACAATTTGATAAAATAGCTGGGCTTCTTGGAACATGCAATTGATCCTAGAAGAAAGATAACAATCAAGGCTTATGATGAAGAAGAGAGATCATCCAAAGGATTATTTGTTTTACCTATCAGAGTGGGACCAATAGAGCAAGATGTCCTATGTCAAGTTCTTGATCTCCCCCTTGCTTACAACATTCTTCTTGGAAGACCATGGATACACTCAATGCAAGTTGTGCCTTCAACTTACCATCAATGCCTAAAATTTCCTCATAATGGAGTGGAGGTCACTATTCTAGCAGATACTACATACTATTGCAATAATCTCAAGCAAGCATAAAGCATGGTTCCTCATAACAAGGAAATCTCTCACAAAGTGGAAACATCCAAAGAAATGGTTTTGAAAAGCTTTGCTAAAAAGATCAACATCTAAGAAACAAACATGGGAGAATACAAGATAGACCCTGCAATGTCTTTAACAGATCTTCCCGTATCTCCTAGAACACAAGGAAGACCTTCATCAACATTTACACCTTCCAAAGGCAGTGCTCTAACTATACATGAAGGAACCAGAATAGTGAAAGCAAAAATATCCCTTGAAGAAGAAAATGAAGAAAAGGCTGTTTTGCAATGGCTTTACAAAGAAAATGAAGAGGATGGAAATGTAAAACATGTGGAAATAGCTCCTGACAAATATGGAAAGGGATACAAAATCATGAAACAGATGGGTTACAAAGGAAAATGACCATTGGGACAACACAACAAAGGACTAGTAGAACCCCTACACATGGATTTAAGAAATCCTAAAGACAAGACTAGATTGGGTTTCAGAGAAGCAAGGTTTCATCCTATAATAGAAAGTGGTCCTGTATTTGATAGATCATGAGACTTAGATGATGAAGAAGAGGTAGAAGGACAACCTATTTCATATGAAAGGTTGCTGCTATTATAAGGAGACCCACTATCAGAAATTGGTACCAATGTTGAACAAGAACCAGAAGAGGAAAAAATAAGAGAACCTAGCACAAAACAAGAACAATGGAGTCTTATTGATGACACACCCCATTTTGATGAGGAATCTTTGCAAGAAATATTGCAAGAAGAAGAGATCCATGATCCTGAAGAGGAAGGAGTGCCCATGACTATTGTTCATTTCTTGGGAGTTTCAGACAGTCAAGTGGACTCACATGAGTATGAGTGGGATGCCCTATCTGATGCTACCATGGACATATAAGTGGATGTAATACACAAATTTGCACCTAGAATCTTAACTGAAGAAGGAGAAAGTTTAAATGTTAGATCACTAGAGTTAAATTTGCATAACACTAACATGAACTCTAATAATAATGAACATGACTCTAATAATCCTAACACCTATTTAGAAGAAAACTTAATAGATGATATCTTGCAAGTTAATGATGTTGATAATAACACGGTGCTGTCTCTTGAACCTATTGAATCTTTGTCCTTGAAATACCCTGACACAAGCTTGCTATCCTTTGACAATGACTATTCCATAGCCTATTATCTCAATGGTTGTGAGCCCTTCCTTTCTTCCACCAGTGTAAAGAACAAAACTATGACTGAAGAGGATATCAAGTTTCTCAATCTCAAAAAGAAAAACAAAAGGAACAAGAGATCTGATGGTGAAAACCACCTAGTGGCAGTATCAGATCCTAAAAGAGAAAAAGAAAATGACATATCCGATGGTGAAAACCTCCTTGAGGTGCCAAAGGATGGGATTCTTGATATCCTCCTAGATCACTTTCAAGAAAGATCATCAATTTTGATTGAACCTACACAACCCATTAATTTGGGAACAACAAAATCTCCTCAGCTAGTTCACATTGCTTAGTCATTGACAGAAGATGATAAGGTCCAATTCACCAATTTCTTCAAAGAAAAGAAGATCAATTTGGTTTGGTCTTATTTGAATATGCCTGGATTGGACTCCTTTTGCACTAGTCTATGGATCAGAGGTAGTCTTACTAGTTGAAGTAGAGATTCCATCACTGAGGGTATCACTGAAACATCTAGTCACTGATGAGGACTATAGAATCTCTAGACTGCAAGAACTTGAATTGCTAGATGAGTGCAGGCAATAGGCATTTGATCATCTCAAAGCTTACTAAAAGAGAATGTCAAGAGGATACAACAAGAAAGTAAAACCAAGAAGTTTTCAAATGGGAGATCTAGTCCTAAGAGAAAATCCTAAGAATCAATAGAATCGAGAACAAAAAGGGAAGTTTGAACCCAACTGGCTGGGTCCCTTTGTCATTACAACAACATTTGGATTAGGAGCCTATTGATTGGCTACACCTGAAGGAGATGTTTTATAGATCCAATCAATACCCTACATCTGAAAATTTTTTATGCCTAACATTCTGGAGGTAGCTCCTATACAGTGAAAAGAGTCCTAAAAAAATGTTCAAAAACAACAAATATGGATCCTGAAAAAAATAAAAAACAATGGAAAAAGTCCTAAAAAAAATGATTATCTCAGTGAAAACCTAGCAAATAGGCACCTTGGTGAGTCCCAAAAAAAAAATCAGAAAAGAGAAAAATACAAAAAAAATTAGAAAATAAAAAAGAACAAAAAAATTGGAAAAGATAAAAAGTGTCTTGATGAAAACCTGGTAAACAGGCGCCATGATAACAAAAATAGAATAAAACTATGGCCAAGTGGTGAAAACCTAGTAAACAGGTGCTACTTGTAATCGACACTCTATAATCAAGATAATGCTTGCACATTTGGCCTCTATAAATATCAGTTTGTGTATATCCTTCAGTCACTTTCATGACGCGCCAAATCCTAAAATGAACTATCTAAAGATGTGTCTTCCTAAGTTTGGAATCTGTCCACATTAGGGTCCTAGGTAAACTGTTTTCCCTAGGGGGCATTTGATCAAGATCACATTTGTTGACAAGATATTGAGTCCACAATTGACAATAAACTACAAACAATGGTATTTTTCAATACCACCCTCATCCGCAATTGACAATAAACTATGAACAACGGTATTTTTAAACACCAACCAGCTGGACTAAAATGTGTTTCTCAACACAATGTCATGATGAAAAGAGTGTTTCTAAACACTAAAATAGGTGAGACACTTATAGATGAAGAAATGAATCTTTGATTGATAATAATTTTTATGCGTGTGTTTGCACGATTAATCAAGAGTGTTTTTAAACACTATAATCACAGCTATCTATTTGTTTTATGCAAATACAATGATCATGCTAAAGGATAAAGAACTTTTTATTATTATCAAAATCTGATTGTTATGTTTCCTTGAGTGACTCAATGATGTCTTTGGGCTAGAGAAACAAGGATTGGGGGAATAGCATTTTCTTTGTCTTCTATTTGTGGTAATAAATCCAATGATTTGAGTTAATCATGGGGAATGGGTGTCTACTATAAGTGCCTCCATCATGATTGGAATGCCATGTATACCTCGACCTATTTCCTATGAAAACCTTAGTAAGGTTGGATCTATTTCCTTGCTTGTTAAAAAACTAACAAAGATAAACTACTTCCTCATAAAGTGCATGGTAAATTGGATTATACCTTAGGATATTGTATCATCTTAAAATGGAAGCACTTCCATGATAAGAGCATTTTTCCCTCCGAGTAAGTGGTCTAGGGTCATGTTAGGTGCCTTGATCGGGTCTTTTCATGTATTTGGCTTTCTCCCCGTTTTCCACTTCTTTTCTACTTCATTCTAGGTGAAATTAGGGTTAGGATATCGAGGATTCTCCTTAATTTCCCTCTTCTATGGCTCTATTTTCTAGGTAGGACTTATAAATAGGTCCTCCTAGCCTTCATCATAGTCATTATAGGATTTTGTGCCTATCCCTAGCATTCTGTCCCATTATGATATCATTTCTAGGTCTCTGGGCATCCCCGGGACCTCATGTCCTGATTCTGACTGGATCTGGGCCCAAGGTCAAATTCAAGGTTGATCCTGACTAGGTCAGGATCGAGCTCGAACTTGACTAGGTCAATCCCAACCTTGATTTTTCCCCCCTCTTTCAAATTGCCAAATTCCTTGATTTCTAGGTCTCAAGTTTCAGGGATATTTGTTATCTCACCTCCGGACTCGCTATTTCGGGTTTCAGAATGGTAAATCCTCTAATTTCATTTAATATAGGTATATTTTCTAAAGTTTAGGACCTAATTGGGATTTAATTCTCCAAGGTGGCCCCTCTAGAGGATTGTGCCCTAGTTCACTATAAAAGGAGGCCTTCCTCTCTCATTTTCACATCCATTATTCACATCTCATCTTCAAGTAATCTTTGCTCTCAAGCTCTCAAGGTGATCAAGTGAAAGAATTCATTCAAGCATTCAAGTTCTCTTCTCCATCCAAGTTCTCCATTGAAGATCAAGGACTCAAGCATTCAAGCCATTGAAGGGATTTGGTTCAAGTATCTAAGATTCATCATTCAAACCCTAGATCTAGCCATCATGATGGTGTGATCTTCCTTCAAGATCCTTTGTTCATCTTCAACATTCATTCTTCTATCAAGGTGGATTCCAAGCATACAATCATGGAGGTTTGATTTGCATTTATTGTTGTGTTCAAGCTTTCATATCAATATACTTGTTTACATTCGAAATACAATTACATATCTATCGAATTGCATAGCTTCATTGTTAGATCCATTTCTACTACTTGCTAGCATTTCTATTTCAATTTCAATATTAAGGTTGATTCCAAACTGGGGTTTGACCAAGGCAAACCCCTCAAACAAACAACAAAAATCCTCTTTTTCTTGCAGGTACATGTGCGGGATTTCAGATCTGAGAGTAGATTTGGATACCCTTTTTGGTGAACTTCCAAGATCTGTGAACAAATTCAAAATCAACCTTCAAATAAAGAATCTAGCCTTTGACCTTTTATGAGGGTCAAAGTTGACCTGAGCTCATCTTGGAAAAAGATTTCTGGGTTTTCTCCGTCTTGGCATTTCCAGTCCAAAATAGGTTGCAGGTTTTCCTGAAAGTATACACAGACTTTAGAATTTGGCATTTTCTAGATCTGCCCTAATTTGAGGTTAGTACTTGCATTTCAATTACTTCAAATTCTAAACACTTCAATTCTACCATAGGAAAATATAGGGTTTCTCTCTCTCTCTCTCTCTCTCTCTCTCTCTCTCTCTCTCTCTCTCTCTCTCTCTCTCTTATATTCTCCATAGATTGATTCGATTGTGCATTAGCCTTTTGGTTGATCAAATTTGATCTCTCCTTTGGAAATTTGGATTTAGGAGTGGATCTCATATTTCCCCTACACATCATACTTACATACACATTCCAAATAGAGGTGCTTCAATTTTACCACTATTCATTTTGGTGAACCCGACTAACTTACTCTCTTTCTTTTTGGTGTTAGATTTCCCTTTGTATTACATTGTGTGTTCACCTTTACTATTCATTTTGGTGATCCCGACTAGCTTACTCTCTTTCTTTTTGGTGTTAGATTTCCCTTTGTATTACATTGTGTTTTCACCTTCACTATTCATTTTGGTGAACCCGACTAGCTTACTCTCTTTCTTTTTGGTGTTAGATTGCCTTTTAGATTAGATATAGTTTATGCTCTTGCATTTTAAAATTCAAAAATCCAAAAAAAAATCTATATAATCAATAAAATCCAAAAATATTTCATGCATTTCATTTTCTATGGCGATTGTTAAGATGCTTTGGTGTGTAGTTATGTTCTTCATTACTCTTCTTTTAGCATCTCTTTATAATACCTATGATGTTTATGAGAGTGTCATTCACTTCATTATGTTTATGACCCTTCACTTTGCTCTTGCTTATGCTTTTGTGAAGTTGACCGACACTAGTATGCCTACATTTAAAACTTTTCTTAGGGATTTATGTGGTAGCCTTATTCATCTTTTGGATTATGTGAAGAATTTGGTAGATGACACACCATCTCCTAATCATCCTAATCCTATCAATCCTAATCTTAATCCTATCAATCCTAATCCTATTAATCCTAATCTTCCTATTCCAATACCTAATTCTCCATTTGTTAATCCTCGCTCTTCCTGTACTTATGATGGGATTCAAGCTATCGTTCAGGATGCAGATATGCAAGATTTCTTTGATTTACCTTCTCCTCTGATTCATGATGATATTAATGGAAAGGGTAAAGAAACTTCTTAAAAACCTATTATCCCACCTTATGCAACCTTTACTCATGAACATGATTGTAGACACGCAAAAATGGACAAAGTGCTTTTAAATTGCAAAAACCAATAAAATGGCTCGAAATCATCAAAATGCACTAATTCAATAAAAAAGGGATCAAATCAATTAAAAGGGACATAATTAAATAAAGTTGGACAAAATCAATTAAAGCAAAGGAAAAATCAAATAAGGATGTTAAATAATTAAATCAAAGCTTAAAGGGGCCAAAAACACTACATAATTGATTTTAATCAATTAGTTGTATAGTTGTTTAAATCAAAAAAATCAAAATGAACCTATTACCCTTACATGGCTAAATTTAATTAATTAATTGAATTTAATAATTCCTAATTTCTTTCAACAAAGTTGAGCAACCAATAAGAATTGAGGACAAAAACACATAAATCACTCAAAAAGGATGAATCTCAATCACTCATTTGAAAGTTTCAATCTCAACCACTCAATCTTGTCCTTTTGTCCAAAGCTTTGAGACAAACCTTTAAATTGTCCCCCCATTTATGAACAAAGCAAAGTATTTGACTCAACCTAAGGTAAATCATGATTACTTCACTCCACCCCCTACCCTTGGGAATTTACTATAAATATGAAGCATTTTGAGAGCAATTGATATCTTAGAAATTCATTTGCAAAGCATTGTTACTATAGGCATTTGAAGAGCATTCTAAGAGCAATTAAGAGCATTTTAGAGTAATTTGCATTATATCTTGTCAATTTGAGCTAGAACTATCATCATAGAAGCATTGTAGAAGCATTGTAAAAGCATAGCAGCATACATTCTCATTTTAGAAGTGTCACTAGTGGAGATTTGAGCTGAGAGCTTCACTTACCACCTCTTTCTAGAGAGCCATGAGATGTTATAGATCTTAGTTTCAATTTTAATTATATTTGCATTGTATTTACTTTTAATTGTTGCTATTAGATCTTAATTTTATGAAGGTGATAATCATCATCACACAAATGGTGCCCACCGTGGGGCCCTAGGCCTCATTTTATCATTTTCATCATAATTTGCATGCTTATATTTTCTATTTTCCGTGAATATTTTGTAGGAAACTGGTGAAGTCACACTTATAGGAGATTTTTTCACGCCTACAGTCATTTTACTACCGCTTACAATCTCTGTCCCAATGCCTGTTATCTGAAGATTCACATTTGGAGTGCAAATTCTACGTGGTTTTGAGAACTCTGCAGTCACCTACAAATCATCCACTCACACCTGTGAGATAAATGCATTCAGCCTTTGGTGCTTAAAGTCATGCCCGTGACTTAGGAAGTATCACTTTGTCAAAATCTATTATCGCTTACCTTCACGCTTTGCTTCGCCATTTTAAATAATAGTCAAGCTTATAATTTGTCAATTCACGCTTATTGTTATTAAACTATCGCTTAGCATAAATCATTTTCCATAAATTTAAGTTTTGTTCATGCTTTGTGATAAATTGTTCACTCCTGTGTAATTTTCAGTATCGCTTGTGTCACTGCAAAGTGTCGCTAGCTATCAGTAAAGTTACGCCTACTAACAATTTGTTCATGCCTATTAGCTGGACAATGTCGCCTGCTACCCATTGTCTGTATTTACTATTAAATTGATCAAATCATTTTTATAACTCCCCATTTATATGATTTAACAGTAAATGAGCAATCACAGGAAAGTACAGAAGCCAAAAAGTAGATTTAACCAAGAAGGAAAGGCTTTAGCAAAGAAGATTAAGAAGGAGAACTTTGAGCACATTAAGGCTGTTCTTGAGACTACACAAGAGGAGGACAATCAAGTATTTCAAAATTACCTTGCAATTGTTCAAGCATATAAATCAAAGTTTGTCTCTCTAAATTGGATTTTTAGTCCTTAGATCAAGTTTTCTTTGGAAATTTGCAAATAAGCTCTATAAAATTCATACATAAGTGTTGCTCCTTCAATTTTCGATTTTGGTTTCCCCTCATAGTGTTTGTTGGTGTTGACTAACTTGTTGGTGGACAAGCACATTTGGAGGAGGCTATTGCCAAGGTGAGTTGAAAAACAATGACAAAACCTTTCAACAATGCTCCTAGCTTAGGCTAGCTACAAAGGAAAGGTATTCTTCTATTCAAGCTTGCACTTGATTAAATTGCGGCATTAATTTTGAACATAGCTTAGTTAAAACAAGAAATGAACCAAACACTTCAATTTTAAGAATCTCCTTGTTAAGAGATTGGGAAAGAACAAACTAGTGTTTGAGTGTTTGGAACAAAGAAAGACAATAGGGATATGCTCTTCACTTTTTAAGTGAATCAAACTCCCAAACTTGTCAGCCTAAGTTCACTTCTTGCTTTCAATATACATGCTAGAGATTTAGTGGGCTCACCTCCTGAGTTGTGCCTTAAAGAGGCCGGTGAGAGGGATAACCCAAAGTGGAATATGCTTGCTTTTACCACGAGAATCCGACCCACTATAAAATGAAATGCATGCATCCTTAATGGGGTGTGTGACAAATGGATTTTAAATTTTTTGAATTTCCTCTAGTAGTCCTCACGGATTGCACAAAATCGTACCTTGGTGCGTGTGGGAAACCCCTTAACATACTTGGGGGATGAAAGTTTAAGATCTATTTGAACATAATCCACAATAAATCCTTGATAAAGTAGCAAGACCACCTCATAGAACCAAAATGATAAAAGCCAAATTTGACTTTAGGTAAGCTGCTTGGAATTCTTTCTTGTGTTATACTTGTGGAAATGATTGAGAATATACACATTAGATTGTTTTAGGGACATTGATGTGTGTGTTGTGTTTATTTTTTATTTTCAAATAAGAAAGTTTCAAAAGACCCGATCTTAAACATTTAAAAAAAAAATTCAAAATCTTACAACCTGGTCAGAGAAGTATCACCTATGCACAAAATAATCCCACCTATTAGAGGTTCAGTCATGCCTATGACTTTTATGAAAACACTTATCAACAGGAAAGTCACGCTTATAACATATTGAATCACGCCTAATAAAATTGAAAAATCACCTATCAATAGGAAAGTGCCGCCTGCATCCTTGTAGTGTGCCACCTAAATCCATTCCAGTTCATGTGTAAAAATGTTTCAATCATGCCTACACTCTGGCAAGTGATGCCCATAAACAAGGAAGGGCAAACCGTGAGCATTTTCTGAAGGTTTGGAAAGATTTTGACATCATTTTTGGATACCCTTTTCGGAGATATTCTTTATCAGTGCAACAAATAGATCATATTCCTGAAAAGGATTTAAAATGATGGAATTATTTGAGAAATCGATCGACCCTATTATGGAGCATAGTTATTGAAATCAAGATCAAAATATCCATCGAAATCAAAATGATGAGGTGTTTGAAGAGGAAGTTTCTGAAGCAATCCAAGATCCCATGTTTATGGAAATGGTGCAATTAGTTTTGAAGAGGTATAAAGAAGCATATTTCATAAAGTTAGCTCAATCAGGAGCTAGGCTTCCTCATGATTTTGACATATCAACCTTGATGAAGAATAGGGAAAAACAAAAAGATACATCATCTAAAAAGCCATCATTAAGATCAATGTGTCCTTTTCTTTATAATGATAGGCCATCCATATCTTCATCCTCCTCACAAAAAGAAGTGTTTACGAGCAAGAAACCTATCTTGGATTAAGGGAAATTTCATGATCATCCTATTTGTGATCAAGATAATAAAGAGTGTGAAGAGAAAGGTACCACTCTCAAGCAAGATCTAATGCACAAACCTCTACCTAGCAAGGTTTCTCCCATAACATGTACTCCTTTCATCTTTTGTTCATCTCCCAAAGCTTCACAACTATCCAAAATTCCTCCATCAGAGAGTGAGCCTAATGATGACACTTTTCACGTTGACTATGTCTACCCTCAAGGGCTACCTCTAAAAGAAACCCAAGCTAACTTACATCTTGCTGCAGATCATTCCCATGCTTCAAAGATCTTGGAACCCAAAGCTTCATGTGCTTCAATGCCTATTATACCCATTCAAAATGATCCTACATTATTCTTCCAAACATCCCCCACACATATCCAAACATCTGCCTTGTCCTTAAAAGTGGCTCCATGTCAAGAGGATAATCCAAAGAGAAAAGAAACAAATGTTGATAAAGATCAAGATCAAGATTATATACAATCCCCTCCCATATTTGATGAAGGTCCCATATCTATAGAACCCTATGATGATCCCCTTGCATCCTTTCATGTCTTCCAAGATGATATCCTTCCATTCCAAGAACCAAATATCCTTCCAAGTTCCATATTTTCTCCACTTTCCAAGCAAGATCAAGATATCACTTCCACAATTTCCAATGAGCATATTGAAAATTAAGAGCAAAATACCCTATCTACACCATTCAAAGATCCTTGTCAAGATCAAAGTATCCCATCATTTCCTTGTCATATTCCTCCATTTTCACCTCAAGAAATCATCATTCTTCCAAATCCCTTGCATGATAATAAATCCCTTCAAGCTTCATTTGATCCTATCAAATGTGTTCCTATCAAAGCTACTCATGAACCTATTGGTATAAAGATAAATCTTAAAGATGCAAACCTTGGCAATGCAGCTCTTTCCAAAGATATCGATATCCCTTTCAAACCTTATATCCCGCCATTCAAATGCAACCATATGCCTTCACTATCCTCCAAATCCATTTTGGGTTCCTATGTCCCAAAACAAAAGTCTTCATCCCTTCCATCCATATTAGGTCCATATATCCCTCCATCCTCCATTCCTATCATCCATAGTTATCCATTCACTTACCCTACCATGCATCAAGATCAACAAAGGCACACATACTTGAAGAATGTCAAAACACCAATCCATATGAACCCTCCATATTATTCCTATTCATCCACAATTCCTAAGTCTTTGGAAGGAATGTTGATGTGCAACATAAAAATCATAAATCCAAGAGTCCATATGTGTATAAAAATCACAATGTCCCATCTAATCGACATGTGAATGAAAAGAAAAATGAAATATCCAAAAGGCCGAAAAGGTCCACCAAGCAAAAAGAAAAAAATAAAACGTGGGTTCCTAAATCCCTCATTAAATAAATGCATTCAAAAGCATCACAAAAGAAAGAAAAATCAAAGACTATGTGGATTCCCAAGTCACTGTTGAAAGACTTGCACACAAAAGAAAAATCAAAATTGACATTCAAGCTTCCAAAGGCTTCCATTTCATCCCCTTCCAAACATCTTCCATTTTCCAATTTGGGTTCCTATATCCCAAAATCCACTACCTCAAAAAGATCCTTATCTCCTTCATCTATTGTTCCTCCAGCATTCCACCACTCTTCAAAGTGTGTGTCGAAGTTGATCTTGCCAACATTTTCATATACAACATACCTTCTTCTTATCCTCACATTCATTTTCCAATGCATACTTTCCATACTTCCATCCCTCTTATCAATATCTTTGAGCATCCTAATCATACCCATGGTTTATTATAGCATATCTTTCAAAGGAGCACTGTCCAAAGATTTTGATGTTGGGAAAATATTGAAAAATACAAAAAAAGAAAAAAGAAAAAAGAAAACAAAAGAAAAAAAGTGCCTTGGTGAAAACCTAGCAATAGGCACCTTGGTAGCAAAAAGTAAAGAGAAACAAATACCATGATGAAAACCTGGTAAACAGGCGTCATGTGTAATTCCTCCTTCTTGCACTTCACACTTGGGGGCAAGTTTCATCCATATTTCCTCTCTCACCTTCATCTTGACAAGGTTGAACACATCCATGAGCATTAAGTATCTTGACATCCGTTATCCTTTACATCAGCTTATGTACTTGTTGCATCCATGTTACCCTATCATGATCTTGCTTATCCCAAATTCACCTTCATTATTCCTTGACAATCTTTCCATAATCCCAAAACATCCCTTCATAACCTTCATCACCCCTTTACCCAGATTGTGTTCTCTTATCCACATCTTATCCAAAGTGACCCTTGGTCTTGATCAAAATGAAGAACTTAAAGTACAAAAATTGTTATCAAGAACTTCTTGAGATGTCCACTTCTTTTGGATCCCTCATTTTCATGATAGCAGATCATTATGCTATAGGCTATCTAGCACTACATCATTGGCTTCCATGGCTTATCCAAAAACATGCTTCACATTGCTATATCATTTTTCCTTAGCTTGGGTAATCTTGAGGAGATGGTCCTACGGGTCACATTCGCATGCTTCATCCATCATGGCTTTTCCATCTCTAATCCATCAGCTTGCAAATCCATCCTTCATGTCCTATATCTTGCTAGATATTGGGGGCAAACCAATGTGATCTTCTTTGAGAGCTGGTAAAAAGGAAACCATAAAGTGCTTTGAGCTGCATCTTGCATAAACTGAGCTTTGGTAATATTTTGGAAGTTTTCCCAAATCCAACATTTTTTCTATCCAACTAGGGACATTGTATCTTAATCAGTGGATTTCAACAAACAAGCATCAATTCACATGACACAATGCATTAAACTCAAGCGGATTCAATTAGTGCTACATTCGGTCACAACAATCAGAGAGAAAACTTATGAGAGCTTCAAAAGAGAGAGATTCTTGTTGAACCTTTGATGGATATCATTGTTCACAACCCAAGTATTTTGATTCCACAACTTGATCCTTAAGCCTTCATTGATTTTATTATTCGGGATTAAAAATTGATAAAACACCTTAAAGATCAGAATGCTTGGAAATACTTTTTGAAAATCATGAAACATTGCAAAACACTTGAAGCTTTCTTTTGATAATCTTTATGAAATTGACTTTTATCACATCTTTTTAGCTAATCGACGATGTTTTGACTAGATTGGCGATGATGGAGACATGATATTTTTCTTGCCTTTGAAGTGACTATCTTGAGGGAGATCCAAAAACTTATGTGAATTCGTCTAACAACATGGTCATCAAAGAACCATCAAGGACTTTCATATAGGGTGGAGGGTTAACCTTTGTTTGTTTGCAACATCGAATCAGTTGAAACTGGTATTCATACCCCCATAGTTGGCCTTTCAACTAGTGAGGGTTGTACTAATTTCCAAAGGGGGTTACCAAAAAGTGATATAAAGCGGTATTCATATCATCATGATGTGGTTAGTGATGGTTGTACTCACTTTTCGGTCCCAAAATTGCTCAATGATGAAAATTTATCTCCGTGGCATTTCTTTGCCAAAATCTAGTGACACTTTAGTTGCATTGCATTGCATTTTCATGTTAGATAAGTGCATTGGTTTGTAGTTATTTTTCCAAAGGAAAAGGGGGTTCAATTATCAATCTTGATCAATAAAAAAAAAGGGGGAATCAAAGAAAAGTCCATATCATCATATCAATGTTCATAACATCAAAGATCCAATAAATCTATATATCAAGATACAATATCAATATCAATAACAAAATGATACATCTAAGTCCTAATCAATAAAACATCAACATGATACAAAATCAACAACAAGCAAGATCCATAAATCTAATATCCAAGAAGCTAGGGACCGTATGTATAACTTACGGAAATGTGCCTGTTTCGCATATCAAGGGAATCATATCAGTTTTCTATATCAATGAGTTATCCTAAGTCAATCAGTCTATTAGAATCAAGCAATCACACCTAGTACCATTTGTTCATGTCTCTGTGTCTTGAGAATGAAGCAACAGTATCTACAATATCGGTTTTCACACTGATTGATTTATCCTACTAGACCTATCCTATCAGATTGACAAATCACATTCATTGGTATTATTATCCTGATATCCTAATCACTTGTTTGCGTAACTACAACAAACCTAGCTATCTTGGACCATATATTAGCATATCAATCAAACCAAGGCATATTCTTGAATCAGGGCATATCAAGAAGTTTTTCAGAAATGAAAACATATTGAATCAACATCATCAAATTTTTCAAATCAAGCAATTAATATGTTTTAATTTATGAGGGGCCATTAGGGTATCAAATTGAAATTGAAATCAAATACCATGATGAAAACCTGGTAAACATCATTAAAATCAGTGGGGCATCAAATTTTTTTGTATCAGTATCAGAGGCATATCATCATAAGCGTATCAGGACCTAGAAATCAATATCATATCAGAGGCATCAATCACTATCAGTGGTGCATATCAGTTTATCATATCAGGACCTAGCAATCAATATCTTATCAGAGGTAGCAACCATATCAATCTCATATTAGTGGTAAATCAGTGAATCAACAATCAGGACCTAAAAAGTGATCAGGACTCAAAATAATCTTTGAATCAATGTTCTTTGCACATCAATTCAAAGAGGGGCATTTGTAGACACGCAAAAATGGACAAAGTGCTTTTAAATTGCAAAAATCAATAAAATGGCTCAAAATCATCAAAATGCACTAATTCAATAAAAAATGGATCAAATCAATTAAAAGGGACATAATTAAATAAAGTTGGACAAAATCAATTAAAGCAAAGGAAAAAACAAATAAGGAGGTTAAATAATTAAATCAAAGCTTAAAGGGGCCAAAAATACTACATAATTGATTTTAATCAATTAGTTGTATAGTTGTTTAAATCAAAAAAAACAAAATGAACCTATTACCCTTACATGGCTAAATTTAATTAATTAATTGAATTTAATAATTCCTAATTTCTTTCAACAAAGTTGAGCAACCAATAAGAATTGAGGACAAAAACACATAAATCACTCAAAAAGGATGAATCTCAATCACTCATTTGAAAGTTTCAATCTCAACCACTCAATCTTGTCCTTTTGTCCAAAGCTTTGAGACAAACCTTTAAATTGTCCCCCCATTTATGAACAAAGCAAAGTATTTGACTCAACCTAAGGTAAATCATGATTACTTCACTCCACCCCCTACCCTTGGGAATTTACTATAAATATGAAGCATTTTGAGAGCAATTGATATCTTAGAAATTCATTTGCAAAGCATTGTTACTATAGGATTTGAAGAGCATTCTAAGAGAAATTAAGAGCATTTTAGAGTAATTTGCATTATATCTTGTCAATTTGAGCTAGAACTATCATCATAGAAGCATTGTAGAAGCATAGCAACATACATTCTCATTTTAGAAGTGTCACTAGTGGAGATTTGAGCTAAGAGCTTCACTTACCACCTCTTTCTAGAGAGCCATGAGATGTTATAGATCTTAGTTTCAATTTTAATTATATTTGCATTATATTTAATTTTAATTGTTGCTATTAGATCTTAATTTCATGAAGGTGATAATCATCATCACACAATGATAAACAATCACCTCCTGTAGAAGCTTTGCATAATATGTACACTACTGGATATAGTATGGTGACTAAACAAGGTTATAAAGGTTTAGGGCTTGGGGTTAATGAGCATGGTATTAGGTTTCCAATTCATATACCCCCTAAACCGGATATGTTTGGTGTTGGGTGTTCAAAATCTCAAGTTAAGGTAGGTGATGCTAAACATCGTCCTCCTCTTCACATTCTTTTCCCCACACCTATCTTAGATAACCCTAATGCTCGTGAAGAAGTGGCTAAGAAGGTATATGTTGAGCTAATGAATTCCAATAAAGAAATCTTTAGACCTATGTTGATCGATGCTTTACACAAATATAAATGTCCTTTTCATTATAGTAACAAACATTTACTTGCTGATTGTAAACATTTCAAGTTATATGTTAGAGAAAGAGCTGCTTTAGGAATTATATCTCACTCTCGTGCAGTTTTACAATTACTTCATAATTTTGATATAGGGGATTCCCCTCCTTTAGATATAATGTAAATGTTTTTCCCCTCTTGTCTCATGACTGGGGGGAAAGAGGTGTATCTTCATCTAGTCTCCTAGGATCCATTAGGTCTTTTATTGGGGCTTAATTAGTATTCTTTCTCTCCTATTTTTCTATGGTTTTGCATTATGTTTTTAATCATCCATAGAATCTTTTCAAGATATCTTTTCTAAGACATTTGTTTAGAAAAGGTATCCCTTGTCTCTATCTCTGGGAGGCAACGTACCTCTTTCTTTCTTTTTGTCTAGGGAACTGCTTTCCTTAGCTTAGTGGTATTTGTTTATATTACAATATTATTTCAACATATTGATAGATGTTCTGACTAGGGATAACCTTCTTATATGAGAAGTTGTTGTCCTAGGTCATCACTTCTTCTCTATTTTACAAATTATGTTCTTTATAAACTCTCACCCTTGCTTTGGTGTTAGAGTTGTTTCCCTCATTCCAAAGATTCCTCTTCCTCTTGTTTGCAGGGGGCTTGATGATTGAATCTTTGTTCCCGCTATTGAAAGATGATATTTTATTTTAAGCACTCCTCTTTGGTGGGGGTCTTGTTGATAAGATCTCTTTCTTTGAGGATCCTTTTCCATGAAGTGACATATCCTTTTCACGATTATCTATATTCTTGGATGTAGGGGTCAATATCCCTCGCTAAGAATATGGTATACATCGTTGGTAAACATGATATCTCCTTGCATTATGAAGTAGGTATCCTCTTACATCTTTGTTCCTACACTTGGGGGGCAAGGATGCCATCTCCTTCTGTCTTTCTGGGATTCACCTGTTTCCTTGGGTAAGCAGTATTTATCTATTATGTGATATCCAATCATACATGAAAATTTTGGTTTGCATTGAGGATCTTTGTCCTTGATAACAACCTATTTTGTTGTTTGACATTGGGTTTCCATGGTTAATATATCTCTCACCCTGGGAACTAAACATTATGCTATCCCTCATAAGGATTACTTTCTTTTCACTTGTTGCATGATATCTCTTTGCATTCGTCCCTTCCATGGCCTCATAGGAGCTGTGACCTTCTTGGCTTGGACTAGGTGTTGTTTGTGGATATTGTCTTGACACTGAAGAAGGCTTTATCCTTGTTCTTTTCTTTCCTTAACATGTCAAAATAGTATGTTTTTTCCATATTAAGGAGGGGGGCATATATAGGGCCTCCCTAGTACTATAGTTTTTAATTTTTACATGCTAAATCTTGGAAGGTAACGCACATAAGTTGCTAAATCCTGAAAAGACATGCATTTATATGCTAAATCTTTCGATGGTAATGCACATAAGTTGCTAAATCCTGAGGAGACATGCATTTTTCAAAATTTTCAATATGCTAAATCCTTTGAAGGTAACGCACATAAGTTTCTAAATCCTGAAGGGACACACATTTCCAATTTCAAATATGCTAAATCTTGGAAGGTAACGCACATAAGTTGCTAAATCCTGAAAAGACACGCACCTATATGCTAAATCTTTTGAAGGTAACACACATAAGTTGCTAAATCTTGAGGAGACACACATTTCATATTCATAGTGATACAAGAAGGTGGATCTATGGGTGTTCTAGAAGCCATCAGAAGACACATTACAATTGCAAGCATAGTTTATGGGTGAACCTATTGGGCTCTCCCTCTAGGGCGATTCATGGTAAGGTTGGCATCTTACTAGGTGAGGTAATCACTCTTTTCCCTCTCTCTCTTTTCACTTTCATGCTAGTAGGACTGGATCATGAAGCTATGTCATTTATAGTGTTGTTCTTGTCTTTCTTATGTAAACATTTATGCTTTTATGATAGCTTTCCAAATATGATATTAGTATGAGAAATATTTCTTAGTGAGGTTTCTTATGCTAATTGATTTGGGTTATTTAGTACTAACCCTTGTTCTTTTCACACCCTCATGCATGTATGTCGAGTTAGAATCCGTAGTCTAGGGGCTTATGTCCTTAACTAAGTGTTATTTTATCTTGTTGTGAATCCACTTGGATCTTCTCTTTCTTCTCCTTTACCAAGAGTTTGCATCGAGTCCATACTCTTGCTAAAGTGGGGGCTTAATGTATTGTCTTAAAATGGAAGCACTTCCATGATAAGAGTGTTTATCCCTCCAAGTAAGTGGTCTGGGGTCATGTTAGGCACCTTGATTGGGTCTTTGCATGTATTTGGCTTTCTCCCCGCTTTCCACTTCTTTTCTGCTTCATTCTAGGTGAAATTAGGGTTAGGATCCTGAGGATTCTCCTTAATTTCCCCCTTCCATGGCTCTATTTTCTAGGTTGGAATTAGAAATAGGTCCTCCTAGCCTTCATCATAGTCATTATAGGATTCTATTCCTATCCCTAGCATTCTATCCCATTTTGATATCATTTCTAGGTCTCCGAGCATCCCTGGGACCTCATGTCCTGATTCTGACTAGATCTGGGCCCATGGGTCAAATTCGAGGTTGATCTTGAATAGGTTAGGATTGAGCTCAAACCTGACTAGGTTAGTCCCAACCTCGATTTTCCCCCCCTCTTTCAAATTTCCAAATTCCTTGATTTCCAGGTCTCGGGTTTCGGGGATATTTGTTTTCCCGCCTCTGGGTTTGCTATTTCGGGTTTCAGAATGGTAAATCCTCTAATTGCATTTAATATAGGCATATTTTATAAAGGTTAGGACCTAATTGGGATTTAATTCTCCAAGGTGGCCCCTCTAGAGGATTGTGCCCTAGTTCACTATAAAAGGAGGCCTTCCTCTCTCATTTTCACATCCATTATTCACATCTCATCTTCAGTAATATTTTCTCTCAAGCTCTCAAGGTGATCAAGTGAAAGCATTCATTCAAGCATTCAAGTTCTCTTCTCTATCCAAGTTCTCCATTGAAGATCAAGGACTCAAGCATTCAAGCCATTGAAGGGATTTGGTTCAAGTATCTAAGATTCATCATTCAAACCCTAGATCTAGCCATCATGATGGTGTGATCTTCCTTCAAGATCCTTTGTTCATCTTCAACATTCATTCTTCTATCAAGGTGGATTCCAAGCATACAATCATGGAGGTTTGATTTGCATTTATTGTTGTGTTCAAGCTTTCATATCAATATACTTGTTTACATTCGAAATTCAATTACATATCTATCGAATTGCATAGCTTCATTGTTAGATCCATTTCTACTACTTGCTAGCATTCCTATTTAAATTTCAATATTAAGGTTGATTCCAAATCGGGGTTTGACCAAGGCAAACCCCTCAAACAAACAACAAAAATCCTCTTTTTCTTGCAGGTACAGGTGTAGGATTTCAGATTTGAGAGTAGATTTGGATACCCTTTTCGATGAACTTTCGAGATCTATGAACAAAGTCAGAATCGACCTTCAAATAAAGAATCTAGCCTTTGACCTTTTATGAGGATCAAAGTTGACCTGAGCTCATCTTTTAAAAATATTTCTGGGTTTTCTCCATCTCGACAGTTCCACTCCAGAATAGGTTGCAAATTTGCCTGAAAGTATACACAGACTTCAAAATTTGGCATTTTTTAGATCTGCCATAATTTGAGGTTAGTACTTGCATTTCAATTACTTCAAATTCTAAACACTTCAATTCTACCATAGGGAAATATAGGGTTTTTCTCTCTCTTTTATATTCTCCATAGATTGATTCAATTGTGCATTAGCCTTTTGGTTGATCAAATTGGATCTCTCCTTTGGGAATTTGGATTTAGGAGTGGATCTCATATTTCCCCTACACATCATACTTACATACACATTCCAAATAGAGGTGATTCAATTTTACCACTATTCAGATATGAACACAAAATGAAAGGTCATTGTGGGTATACATTTAGACATCACACACTAGAAAATAAATGGTTTATATCAAACAAGAAGTAATTGACAAAATGTTCTGGCTACGTGCTTTGATGTTTAGGTCATCTTTCAACATGACAAATAAAAATTATGTATTCATATTTCAAGATTTCTAAATCTATCAGTGAAAATTGTACTATCCTAATGAGGTCCTGCTAACAAAGGCTCTATGATGATAAACAACCCACTTTGAATAAATAGTGAGTATCCTAGGTGTCTTAGTCTAGGTGCATTTCATTGGTTAGTTGCATTAGAGTTCATTTTAGTTGCATATCATATTAATGTGCATTAGGTTCATTTAGATGCATTTCATTGTCCTTAGTTTCATTGAAGTTCATTTTAAATTGCATTCATTTTAATGTAGTTGCATTCATTTCAAGTTGCATGAGCATGAATGTGTGGATTCAACTATCTAAAACATTGATATAAATTGAAATACAAAGCATTTGATGTGAGCTGAAAGTTCTATAACATTTAACCATTTGACATGTGTGACCAAGTACATCATGGAATCATAAAGAACTGAAATTGAAATGACTGAATATAAATCACTGATATTCATTTGCATTCATAACTCATTTCATGGCATAAAACCATTTGCATAATGCATCCATATTCATCCATACATAAATAAAAATGAGATGTACATACATCACATCGCAATACATCTCATACATCCATACATTCATAAAAACTTTGAAAATAAAAAAAACATGAGCATATATCAGTGAAATATATTATGACATTATTTTATCATCACCTAATCTAATCTTGACCAAGTATGACAATCAAATCAATATCCAAAGCATAAAACAAACATCAAATATCCAACATGTGCAGAAATTAAAACTATTAGAGATAGAAAGCAAGATGAATTAGATAAAAGCATCCATGATAGAATCAATATATCACCAGAAATGTCCATGACGGAGTATCAAGAATGTCCATAAGCAAGTATCAAAGCATCAGTGAATCAGAGTATCAACATATCAACATATGAAACAATGTATCAACAAGCATATAGTTCATCAGACATGAGAAAGTGTATCGATAAAAAATGGTACAATATACATGATATATCCAATGAGGTACAAATATACAAAAATAAGAGTACAATATATATCATGCCTCATTGGCCCCCTCATCCTCTCATGGAGGATCAGGAGGGGGTGCATTTGCTTTGCTAGGTGGTGGTGGATGAGGAGGCATGGCGCCCTCTGATTGCTATGCTATAACTAAAAATAGAGGAGATCTTTGAGCAGAAGGAACAACAACACAATATAAGGCAAAGTAATATGTGGCCCACTACCCTTGGTGGGTGGTTGTATGAGCGTATCTGTCATGCTCTGATCTAATCTGAGACAACTGAGTGTCTCGCTCTGATAATCATGCCCAGAGTGTGGTGACCTCTAGCTATAATGCAACCCTCTCCTGCTCACATTGTGATAACCTGTCACCATCACCACCTGCGAGAGGATCTTGAGGTGCTTGCTGCCACTGTTGTTGTTGCTGATCTTGACTATCTCCTCCAGCCAGCCTCTAGGAATGCTCATCCCTATGTAAAAGTGGCCCTATGTCCCTCCGAGGAGGGATAAATCTCAATCTACGCCACCACTACTGGCCACCATCTCCACCTGAGGCTCGATGTCTGCTCCCACCTCCACCTCCGCCTCCGCCTCCACCACCCCCCCATCTCCTCCATCCCCTCTACCACCTCTACCTCTACCTCCGCCTCCACCACCATCCCCACCACCCCCCATCTCCTCCATCTCCTCTACCATCTCCACCTCCATGAGCCTGATCTCTGCCCTGACCCCTGTCCCTAACTCGACCTCTGTCTCCACCCCTAGTAGCTCAGCTACTACCATCATCAGCATGATCATAATCTAAAGCGTCCTCGATCCATGGAACAACCTCATATGGAGCAGTAAACTGAGGGAATAGATGCTTAGTATAATGTGTGTGGTATGCAGGAGTGACTCCTCCATCAAGAATCTCAAGGTGGTAGGCCCAATCCACCCCAGCCATCTGACTGATCATATGCACTGTAGTCTCAAAAATCAGCTTGGATCCCCATTGTGCCTCCTCATCTCGAATCCTGACATATATGACGATCTCTTATGAAATGCTTTGCACCCTGCTATACTACCTGTGTACATGACTGATAAAAAATATCTCCACAATGTACCTAGTACGATCAACAAGATACCTACTCTAAAGAAAAAATGATATCTATCAGAGATCTGAGGGCCATCCCTCACAATCAACATATGGTCACCACACAACATTAGTAACATCATCTAGTAGCTGACACCAATACTCTAACTTGCCTAGATGGGGCTGCTATATCAAACCAGAATACATGAATATATAGGGCAACCCAACATTGCAGTGCCTCTCAACAATCAGATGTGTGACAGGGATATGCTCCCATGCCCAGACCTGAAGAACTACACTGCCAATAGTCATAGTCTTTGAATGCAAATAGACTATCTCATGTAGATCCCGATATAGATGAGTGAGGATGTAGCTCCCCCACGCATATCTCCCCAGTTCCTAGATCATCTGCTCAATGACTCACGACCATCCACACATAAATCCATGCTGGCCTCTATCAGGCATCAACATACCACCTGTCACTCCAGCTAAATAAACAGGTAGTGTCGGGTAGTTGGCCACCATGTGCTCCCAACGAAGGTAATGACATACAATGGTATCATCTCCAAAAAATCTCCATGCATCAGTTATCACCACATGACCGGATGCCTCATACTCTACGTGAGTACCCATGATAGGAACATGTAGAATCCTCCAGATGTCCTCTGGAGTCACAGTCATCTCACCTATGGGAAGGTGAAACGTGTTGTGCTCCAAATGCCATCTCTCAACAAGTGCCATCAAGAGACCCCGATTCCCCAAATATCACGTAAATCTGCCATACACCAAAGGCCGCATCTTGCCACAACCCGCTGCTCCTCAGCCAACAGTCGCGTGTGCAACTCCAAGAACTGGGTGGGTTGAGGACATCTAAAAGACATGACCTCAAAATCAGTCTGCACAACATAAAATAGGGGCATCATGTCAGTATTACACAAAGAAAATTGAAAAAAAATTGCCCAAAAGGATCAAAATAGACAAGTACAACCGGCTAAAAATCTAGCAAACAAAAAAACAAGGTTGCAATCACGGATACGATTCAGGAAATCTGGGATGAGATTCTTAAATAGGGTGCGATCCAAGAAATCCCAGATGCGACCCTCAAAATCTGGTATGTGATTTGAAAACCTAATGCGATCCTGGATTTATAGGATGTGACACACTGATAAAATGGTATAAAATTTAGTCTAAAATACCCGGATGCGACCCGACGAGGTAGGATCCATGAAATACCGGATGTGATCCAAGAAATGACAAGGAACAGGGTGCGATGCGGGATTGACTGTGTACGATCTCATTTACGGAATGTGATCCAAAATTAAATTGGCTATAAAAGGCATAGAAATGTGTGAAATTTAATTTTTTTAATTTGATAGAGTTCGTTATTGGGTACTCACAGGTGGTGCATAATGCTGCAGTCAGTCGTCTCGCCTAGCCATCTCAAAATGGTGCTTCTCCATAGGGTACACCATCTTCGCCCAGCGCTCCGTGAATAGTCAAAGGTTAAAAGAAAAAGTGAATAGTAAAAATGGTCTTTTTGACCTATTTAAGCCTTCCGAGAGCTCCAGAACCCTAAAGGGACATTACTCAAGGGACGTCACAGAAGCTTCATATCGGGATTGAAATCGAAATAAGTGCCTTGCGTCAATAAAATGCTGTAAAAATAGAATTACAATGCAAAGCCAACCTCCAAAGATAAAAGTCAACTATGGTCAAATTATAGTAAAACATGGGCAAAATGAGAAAAAAGGATACTGTGAGGAAAGAAAATTAGTTCAAGTGATGATTTTTACTAAATTCAATGATCAACTAAATTCAAACTTCAGCCAAACGCACTTTCAGGGAGCTGCGTAAAGGGTAATTAATGCACAAAAAGCTTACCGAAAGCTGTTCAAGGTGATTTTCTTCCTACTCTATCAAAGTTCCATGCTAGGATATTGCTTAACCACAAGTCAAACTTGGTCAACTTTCTCAAATTCTTGGTCAAACTTGGTCAAATAGTGCTTCTAGGGCACTAAAATTGATCCTAATTTCTTGCCAACATTTCACAATCGATTTTCGCTTGATCCAAATTCAATTTGATATTGCTAAATGCTTGAAACTAATGATTTTATTTTGAATTCATTCTGATTTCGGTCTCGAGGGGGCATAATAATACCATTCTTTGAATCACATTCTTCAACACTAGGGGCATGACAATTTTCTTTAATTAGGTTGGGACTGTTAATCTTTACGACATTAATCAATTTCATTGCTTCAAATCAAATTGGTTACTTGTTAGCATGATCAAATTCAACTGAAATTTCTTTTCAAAATTTCTTATTGGTCTTCGATCAATCAAGCTCAGAATCGATAATGTCAATTCTTGTTCAATGAAGTTCAAAATTGATAGTTTCTAATCAAGTAGGATTTCGTTCGATCAAGCTCAGAATTCTCAAAATCAGAGTGGTCCTCACTGCTCTCTAAATCACTTGAGTTCAGAGTAGTTCCCGCTGCTCTCTAAATCTCCTTAAAATCAAAGTGGTCCTCATTGCTCTCTAAATCACTTGAGTTCAAAGTAGTTCCCACTACTCTCTAAATCTCCTAAATTTGTCAATCCGTTGAATCTTGCTAATTCATATTTTCTTTGAATCCCTGTGCTGTTCACAAAGCAATTCAAAGAGGGGCAAATGTAATCACCTAAAATCAAGCTAATAGAACCTAAGGCCCTATTTGCCCTTAATTCGGCATATAACCTTGATTATGTTAATCTGATATTTGATTATTAGCATAAATCCCAAAAATTCAATAAAATTAATAAAATATCTAATCAAGCATTTACTACCAAGGTTTCAAGCAAAAATCAAGTCAAATAAATCTAGGCCTATTTAACTAATTCAGTCCCACCAAATGCATGGCTAGAGTTATTAATTAAAAGAAAATCATAAATACCTCTTAAATCAAACAAACACAACAAACACACCTTAATGATTAAGGGGCTCTCACATGGATCAAGGATCAAGCATGAGTGCATCTCAACCACTCCTCATAGATGCATCTCAATTGTTCAATTTCTCCTACAATCTATAAAAGAGAATTTTCAAAGGCTCACTCTTCCTTCTTGAAAATTGGATTTTAGCTTCTCAATGTTTGGAATTCTAGCTTAAGGATACTTTGAGGCTTCTTAATCTTTGGATTATGAACTCTCTTGCTTAAGGCTTTGAATTTGATAGTTTTTTTTCATGTTTTCATGCTTAGATTCATGCTTTAGCTAATTAGAGAACACTTCAATTTGGCTTAAAGTGGAAAGAATTTGTGGTTTCATGCCTAATTTGGAAGCATTTTTTAGATTTAACTTGATTTCATGCATTTAATCTTGAATCTCTCATTTTAGTGTAGATTGTCATTGTTTAAGGGTCAAATCTGAGAGCTAACACCCTTATTTCATACTTGCACTAACTAGAGAGCAATATGATGCTTTTACTTGTTAGTTTCTTCAATTACATGCTTATTTTCTCTAACAAGTGATGTTATTATCATATTGAAGTGTTGTGTTGCAAGCCCTAAACTCACACACACAGTTATAAACTTCATTTCTTTCTTTCACTTGGTCAATACTAGAATGTGTCAGTGAATACCTGCCCGGTTAATACTATACTCGGTATACACTACACTAGCTCAGTGTATACAAAAATCTTTAATTACCGACCACATAAACTTGTTCAATTCTGATCTTCAATACATAACAAAATCATGTAATACAATCAAGTCAACAACATGATGTCACATACTCATCAATAAGTTACCCAATGTATACCATATCCATATATGTCATATCCATCTCATCCTCATGTAGATATATCATTCCTTTACCATTTTCCTCTTTAGATGTTTGTAACTATCATGATAAGTACAATCAAAACTAGTTGACATCAATGACAATATATTGACTGATTTAATTGCTTTACATATCACTTTAGTAGATCGGTGATCTTCAATCACTGTCTTTCACTTGTCTATTCATTCCATCAAGATATTCAATCAGTTGTAGGTTATCATTATTGGCTTTAGATATATCAATTTTGAACGTCATCTTGGCTAAAAACACTTTTTCATTGTGTTAATAACATCATGTGTTGTAATGACAACATAAATAATTTTCCTCCCAAGGACAAAACCTTTCCAATTACAATTGATAATGCTATCAAGCATAGGTTTCATTCTGTTAACCGATACTTTAGAATTTTTTTTATAAATTATATTGTAAAGGCTTATAAGACTAAAATAAGGAAGATGTAGAGGCTCTTGGACCTTGGAAATTAGGGAACTAAAGGAATTATTTAACTCTTTAAGCAGAATGCCCATCCTAAAGAAATCCCTAGCGACAGAAGTCACATCTAAACCAACAATATCCTAAAACTCTTGAAAAAAGGATTGGGGGGGAGCCATCCAAGTTGGGGGCTTTGGAATCCCCCATGGAGAAGGTGACAATACAAACTTCATCTTGGAAAATAGGGGCCAAAAACAACACATTGTTAGTAGCAGTGACAATGCTTAGGAGGTAGTCAAGTAGTTGTGGTTATAGGGTCTTGTCCATGGTACAACCATCATCTCTTAGAGTCATGAAAAAATAGTTTGAGGCTATAATCATAGGTTTTACATCATCCATGACAACATCATTATTCTCGTCCCTGAGTTGGAGAATAAAATTTCTTTTCTTATGCATGCTAGCTGATTAGTGAAAGAAGGTCAAGTTAGGGTCTCCTTCCCGCAACCACTAAATTTGGGTTTTTTTGTTTCCAATAGATTTATTGCCTATATAAGTTTTCATTCTATTTAGTTCTTAAATCTTCCTCCTCTTCATGATTTGATCCTGAGAGGTCTCCTCTAGCCATTTGTTCCTGGATTGAAGTCAATTTCATACTAATTTATTTTTTCTTGTCAAATATATTCCCAAAGGTAGATTTATTCGATCTCTTTACATTCTTCTTGATAAAATTTAATTTATGGGCCACATGATACATTAAAGTCCCAATTATAGATGAGTTCCACCAATTTTGTATGAACCTATAGAAATCAAGGTGAGTATTCCACATGATTTCATAGCAGAATGGACACTGTCCCATTTGTTGTATGTTCTTCCAATCCAAAAGGATAGGATTATGATCAAACACAGTCCTAGGGAGGTTTGTTAAAATAAAGTTAAACCCAATATCCCAATTGGAAAAGCAAAGAAATTTGTCAAGCTTGACTTGGATGAGGTCATTTCCTTTCCTATGATTTTACAAGGTAAAGTTTTTCACTATTAAATCAATTTCAACCATTCTCGTAGCATTAATGAAATTTGAAAGGCTGAGCATACTATCAGAATAATCATCCAGATCTCCTAGATTTTTTGAGAGGAAAAGTGGAGAATCAAAATCACTAGCTAGAAGCCAATGTGAGGTAGGAGACTATTGGATAAAGGAATAAATATCCTCCCATAACTATTTCCTACCATAACGAGAGTTGAAAGCATAGACATTAACCATAGACCAAATATTACCATTAGAGGCCATCTTGACAAACATGAAGTTTTGGGTAGAGAAAATGAGTTCCCCATCTACCTTCCATGGATTCCAGATGCTAGCAATGCCAATAGATGTGTCATTAGCTTCACTTATGCAATTTTTTTAGCCCAACCATAGAAGCCTCACAAGATTATTGAAGGAGGACTCAATCATCCTTATTTCTTGTAAAAGAAGATCTACATCAACACTATTATCAAGAATACAATTTGTTAAGGAATATTATTTCTAGGGTCCATTCAAACCCCTTATGTTCTATGAAAGGAACTTCATTTATTTTTTATGGTTATGTAGTCTAGGGTCCTCTTCCTTCCATTAGTATTTTAGCTTATAATTTTTCTTTGCCTTGTGATACTTATTTGATATATCTTGAGTCACTGTCTACTTGGACATAATTGCACACTCATTTAATCAAGTACGATGCAATCCAATTTCCTATGACCCCTTCCCTTTAGCTTTTTTATACATTAATGTACGACCCAGTGTTTGTTACTACAATTGATTCCATCGTCAATAAATAGATACGCTAAGAACTAGGATCAAGTATATAATTGAGTGCACTATAAACATTTTCCATTTTATTTTTTGAATAATTATAAATGTTAAAATATTTAGCTCATTTTTTAAAGAGATTATAATTATTTTCTCAAAAAAAAATAATGATGGTAGATTAGTGATGTGATAGCCTAATATTTTATAACTGTGGAAGAAATTTTAATTTTATATAGAAAACACTATTTGGAATCTAAAAAGTGAGAACTCTGATTTTTGTGAATAAAATTGTAACTTATTATTTAACATGATTTTTGGTTTCATAATGTACCGTCGTAAATTGTAAGCACCTAAGTGGTCTATAATTTCATGATTGTTTAGCACCTACCTTAATGTGTTCTCATTATAGATTGCATAATTGCAATTAATGCATACCTAAATTTGAATATGGATCCTCTAATCCCTTCAAACTTGGTCAAAATTGAGGTAAGCCCTTATTTCTAAGTGTTATTCTCTATTTTTCCTCCAATCAAATAATTCATCTCACCTCCTAGGCCCTATCTGACCATTTGTGGACTCGATACATTGTCCTGACATTACAATTAGTTCTGATACACAAAATGTAGAGGAATAATTGATTTGACATGAGAGTTCATATATGTGAAATAATTATAGTCCAAAAGTACTCAACTAGAATAACTCTACACATACATACCTAGAAATCGACGACTTGATATATGCGTCAAACCTGGTTTCTAAGAGTTGTAAATGGGAGAACCTTCTTGATTATTGGTGCTGCACATGATTGAACATAGAAATCCGCTATTGTGCATAGAATCTGGAATTCTAAAATTTGCAAATTTTAGGGTTCCAATAGTGGCTCTTTTTGGGGACATATGCTCCTTGTGAGCATAGCGAGACCTAATTTATCTCTGGAGAAGTAGACCAAAAATCCTTTAATAGGTCATTCTTTGAATTCAATTTTGTGGTGTGTGGCTGCCAAAAGTGAACATGATTCCTTTCCTATGTCGAAAACCTGATTCTGATCTTATAATAATGTGCACCTTGTGAAAACATCCTCATTTCCTTCACCATTCACATTGCTTGATATACTCCCCATCTCCACCTTATTATGATAATTTTCATAAATATATCCCAATGGCATCATTTGATCTAAATATTTTTTATCATTGCCTTCCTCATATCTGACTCCAAAGATTTTAATTTTGTAATTTTCCCAGTGAATTTTGCATTCTTTTGGAAACCCTAACATTTCATAATGTCCCTTTTCTTTAGGAAATTTTTTTAAATCAATTTTATTTACATATTTAGATTTATCTTGAATATGACTATGCTCAACATTTCCAATGTCATGGATTTGATTATTCTTTTCACTACGTAATTCATTTTTTGAATGTACAATATTCTTTGGTAAATCTTCCCTGCAATTTTTTTTATTTGAAATATTTATGTCTTTAACCATCGTATGCCAACTAGGCTCCACATAAATTCTTTTATAATTATCATTTGCAATATGTTCCCAAAACACATCAGAATGTAATTGACTCTGAAAAAGATTTTGCTGAAATAATTTTTTCCTTTCAACCATATTTTCATATATCATATCCTCATTCTCATCATATAGTGATTTGAAAAAAATTAAGTCATTTCTAAATACACCTTCTTCTTCCTTTATTTCACATAATGCTTTTGGACATATATTATTTTTATTAGGAGAATTTTGTAAAAATATTTTATTCCCCTCTTCACATGTTTTTTCATTTCATCACATAAGGTTTTTAGGTCATTTTCAAATGTACATTCTTTTGCTTCCTCTTCATATAATGGAAAAAATATAGACATACCTCCATGAAAGCTTTCTAGTGATCCATCATATAAAGAATTATCTGGTGTGTCAGAATGAATACCTTGATCGAAAGTGTCCTCTTGATAATCACCATTTGGCACATTAACATGAACGATGTCTTCATTAATCCTCATCAAAAAATTTTCTTGCTCATATACCGTAAGTGGTTCCATCTTCCCTTCACATTCTGGAAGCGTATTATCACATTGTATAGAATCCTTTGATATATCATCCTCCTGGACATTATCATTCATTTCATCAAATTTGTACTGAGTATGCATCAACCCATTTATTTGTTTATTTTGGAAGAAAATGTGACCATTTTTCTGAACATATTTTTTATATTCTATGTCTAACAAATCTAAAATTTCTTCTAAACTGAGAATATTTTCCTCTTGATCATGACATTTATTTGTATCCATTTCCATACAAGGCTCTTCTTGGACATATTTTTCTTTAGTATGATCCAAACTTTCTTCTCCATCTATTACTTCATTAGGGTTTTCCACTCCATCTATAGATTTTACATTGCATCCATTACTTTCTGCAATTATTTTATCATGTAGATAATTGACTAGATGACGCAACTGGGAATTATGATAAATCCCTAACTTATGTAACTTATTGCATATTTCACGAATTGGAGGCTTGACCTCTAAAGATATCTCCCCATAAATGCTACACATCCTTACAAACAATTGTATTGGATATTCATTTTCTTATTTTTTTATATTGAGGAATTCATCCAAGGGAGTCATATAATATTCTCCCTCCTCATCCCTATTATGTAACACCTCAAGAAACCTTTGTTCATACTGTCTCCATGATGAAATGGACTATGTAGGTAATGATTCATATTCTTCTTGTGCATTATTTTTTAATGACCATGCAAACAACTTTATGGCATCATCTTGTGTATCGACCTCATAATCATCAAGGAATATATGAAAAGCATCCAAATGATCAAGATATGATTCATCATAATCTCCATAAAAATTAGGAACCCTCTTTGAAAGCTTTGAAAACAATTCATTATAACTGCATTGAAACTTTCTAAGATCTAAAGGCCTGGTATCAAGGGGAATAAAAAAAATTTGAACATAATTTTAAACATCATGTTAGATCTTCTATTACTAATTGAAGAACAAATGTTCATTCCTTTCCAGACTCTCTTCCTTAGTGGAGAAATTAAAAAATTTCTGACATATGGAGTCGACATTCCTATCAGAAGGAAAAACATAAATTACTTGAGTTCTTAATTCCAGTGAAGTCACTTTTTGAAATTTTTTTAATACAGAGTCGCCACCTCAAACTTTGAGAAAATATTTGAAAATTTTTGAACAAGTTGATTAACAAGAAATTTTGAAACTTCTTTAAACAAATCCCCATCAGAATTGCCAATCTGTTGGGTGACTTGGATGGGGAAAACTAAAACTATCTAATCTTCAGAGAAAATTATAACCAAAGCTTCTAGGTAAACTTCAACACTATCTTTCATAGAAAACTCCCCAACATATTCACTAATCTGTTGGTTCCCAAAATCGCAGATTGGAAATCCAAAATACTTGTCACTTTTCTTTATGTGGATTCCTCAATCATTTCTGGCCAAGGAACGAGAATGATCAATTGATCAAATTCCCCTGCACTTTAGGCTTTGCAGAACTTAGGCGGGTGCACCTATTCCTCAAACCTAATCCTGGTTGGAGGCTTTTTATAGCAGATAACTTGGTGATCTCTCCAGATGGCAATTATTCTTGAGAAAGATCAAATTGTGATTCATACAACAATTGAATATTTGAATGCTATAAGAACACTTTAATAATATTGCTTTTGAAAGAATGCTTTAAAATATATTGCTTATGTAAATGACTATTGAATAGAATATCACAAAATTTAAACAATGAATCAAATGACCACAATCCAACAATTGATAAGACTAGTGCCTATTTCAACTTGGGCAATACAGTCAAATCCAATTTCAATCCTATGTATAACCTTGGAGACAGTTCTAATAACTTGTTATTAGAAACAAGACCATCACCTCAAAAGTGTCTGTATGAATTGAGATTTTAAAACCATATAGTTACAATTAGTCTTATTGTTCATTTACTCTAACTTTGAGAGACCAATAAGATAGAGAGAAGTTTGAAAACCAATCCTTCTAACTGATGCTTCGATTGCAACTAATTTTGAAATCACAATAACATAAGAGTTGCAAAGTGAGGCAATCTAATGATATAGATTTATCCAAGGGACTAATTGAATAATAATTGGACCTTCTTACCACAAGTGAGACAGAAAAACACTTATCTTTTATTGATTTTGAAAAAATAGCACATATGAGTTCATGTTTGCAGTTGTGACCAAATCTTATCATGTGAAAGTTTTTAAAAAATGATTATCCCCCTTCACATGGTCTTGGAATACCTAAATATAAAATTCAAGGGATGTGTACAAGCTTCAGACCAATTTATCTTTTCATAACAAAAACCTAATCCTAAGGTCATCAACTAAACATAATAATTACAATGCAAAGTCTAACCATATAAAAGTTAAGATATGTGATAATTAAATTTTCAATAATGCGGACTTCTAAAATATTCCCTTCCACTTCATCTCGCAAAATATCTTGTTGTCAAATATTTGATAAACAAATCCTTTTGTAATAATATCCTTGGATAAAAAACTCCTGCACATAAAATGAGTTAATTAGATATCTTAATAAATCAAACCTCTCTCTTCATTAGGGTTTTAGGAGAATAATATTATAAAAAGTTTATATATTTTCCCAAAATAATCTCCTTGAGAAATACTTTATCACTTGGAAAATATATTTGCAAAAAATAATCAAAATATTACCCATATGATATAAATATACCCCTCCCTTTGAATTTTTTTTTTACCCTAATATATATTTTCATTTATTATTTTGGGGTAAACATATACAAAATGATTTCACCATTTATCAAAAGGTAACATATATTCCTACTTTATAAATTATACCCTATGTAAAAATATGCATTTCCTATTAGAAAATAATCATCCGTTTAAAGAATAATTTCAAAATAATATCTATGAGAAAATTATTCTTTCCAATCGCAATGTTCCAATCATAACTATAATTTTCTTTATTAGTAACCCCTTTAAATAATATTTTGTCAATTCTAGTAATGAAAAATTATATGCAATATTTTAAAATATTATATTAATCTCCTTGGGTGGGAAATACTTCCTGTTTAATAATAATTTTTAATTCGCATGACCTGTACAAAAAGAAATAAATTAATCACATGCTCATTATTAATCCACAAATGAAAAATAAAACTTTACCTTTTAACCATATGCCAAAATATTATTACTAATAAATCAATATTCTAAGCTTTATTACCTCGTTTCACAACTATATTAATTTTCCAAAATAAATAATTACTTATCGGCAAAGCTTGCAAAGTCGGGAAAGCACTAATATTGTTATACTGACACCCAATGGGATAGGGTTAGGGCTTATGGAATGCAACAATTGTAGGCATGTGTGAAGGAGCTAGTGATCATTGTGTGAATAAACAATAACTTCCATTTTGATGTAATCAGTCACAACAATTAAAAAAAATAAATATTTAATGTTTCATAATCCTGGGTGCCAATTCACTTTTATTTAATCTTCTTCACATCCCATAAAATGTCCATTATATATCGACCTTTTTTTTTTTCCGTGTTTACTGTTTGCATCTCTAATCACCGATTGAATTCTCTGCAACCACTTCTTTTTCAATCTTCAAAATACATTCACATTGAAAATCTGATTTCTTTTCTTATGAGTTCTTCAAAGAGGTTTCCTCATTATTTACATAAGATTTTACACATAAATCCGTCCCTCCACAATATTATTTATGCAAGTATAATTGGCTTTCAACAATCTATTTAAAATTAAAAGCCAATCTCAATCTCCATCAAACTCAATTATATCCAAAATATATTATAATGTCTTTAATGAAAACTATTTTTCCTCCTCTATTCCCCATTGGATTTATATGTTAGAAATAGGGAATACTAAGAGGGGGGGGGGGGGGGTGAATCAGTATTCCACAAACTTTTACTTTTGCCCAATTATGGATATAACAGATTAACTTGATACATGCATAACATAGTAAACTAAAGAATATGCATAACAGTAAAGCAAATGAACTCATAACACATTATTTGTTCTCAAGGAAACCCTGACTAAGGGAAAACCCCGATGGGGATGGTACCCACAAAGATCCACTAATCAAAAGTATCCTGTTAAGGATGTTGACCCTATTAGGAGCCTATTACAAGCATATAGTGTCTCAGTCCTGATTAAGGGACTATAGGCCTTGTTAGAAGCCTCAACCCTGCTAAGAGTTGGTAGTACAAAATATGATTACTAGATGAGCCCACTGCCCAAACAAGTAATGTACAATGATTACCGATTACAAAATATGGCAAGGTAAATAACCTTATATTGCTTGCTTTTCTTTCACAACTTTGCATCAATATCTCTTCGCTTATATGTTTTCTATACCATCTATATCATTAAAATTTCATCTCACTTTCGCATTTCATATGCCTTACATTTATACAAGTTATTAGGAATAATAACTTTTACAGTCGGCTTTACATAACATAAAGATTTTACACAAAATACATATTTACCCAAGGGTTAACATCTAGGATGTCATCCCTTTATATTATTAAGACATTATCTTGATAAACAAAATAATCCCTTAACTCTTTACCAATTCTGTCTTCATATTCTGTCATGTCGGCTTAACACTGTCTTTGGTAAAACTACCATAACTTCATCCGTACATGCCATACAGACTTGCACTCTCAGGTGAGTCTTCAATAGTCATCATAGTATCTATGTTCAAGTGTGAAAGCACTGAACTTACTCCAATCGACATCGCCAATCAAAACTGTCTCCTGGGTACACTGGGAAAATACTGCACATACTTAGACAATTTTGCTTTGCGCTCTCTCATACTTGCTCTCTGTCATATGCGGTCTTCATGTAGATTATATGTTTCCATAATGACAACATATAAGTATCTAACTCAGCCAAATTGCCAACAATCTCCCCCTTTGTCATTGGTGGAAACATATGAGAAAATTGGCTAAGTCATAACACTTCAAAGACTCAAAATTGTGGCCATAACAAAAATATATCTGTTGTCCTTATAACTCCATAAATCTTACCTATATTCTATACTCCCCCTAAGAATATACTTCCTTATCATATATACATCAATTTTATGCTATATATCTCTCCCCCTTTGACAACAATGACAAAAAGAAAGGGTGCCAAAACTGTGTTCAAACAAAAATGTGTATACCTTGATTCAATATTGTAGAGTTGGTAGGCTTGCAACACAATCTAAAAAATTTATCTTGATGCCCTCTATCTCCTTCTCCCATTCCTTCTTGATGGAGTCTACAACAATGAGTAGTGCACACAATCCATAAGATGCTATTTCACAGGCTTGAAGGTTTGTAAAACTAAACTTCTGAAAAGATGTCTTTGATGAAAGAAAATCTTCCACTTGTCCTTCAACAATGCTTGCCTTAATAGAAATATGCTCTCTTAGAAGAGTGAATCTTTTTAGTTTCCTATCCTTGTCATCATATAGAATCCTTTTTCATCATTAATCTTGTTGATTCTCTTCTCAATGTCCAATATCTTCACATTGGGGTTGGCTAGAAGATTTACCTCTATCTGAATCTCTACTTCTTTGGCCTTAATCTTCTGAATTTCTTCTGATACAAGATTCTCAGATTTTGTACACTGAATGTACAAAGTTTTACCTCTGTCCAAGTTCCTTCTCAATTCTTTTATAAAAATATCTAGGCTGTTAATGTCATTCCTGATATTCTGACTTATGTCTAGAAGTAATTTGGCCTCATAGGCTGCTTGTGCCTTCACTTTAGCTATGTTAGATAAGTTAGTAAACTCATCATGAAATACATTCATAACTTTCTTAGCTCTTTCAAGTGGGCCTACCTCTTCTATCTGTGTAGTCACAATGCTTTGCAACTTCTCTGTTATTTCCTTCAGTGATCCTTCAAGGCTTTTCACCTTCTTATTCTTCCCAATTATTTTGTTCAAAGATGTGATCAATTCCATCTGATCATCATCATCAACTTCTTTTCCAAAGCTTTCAAATATAGATCCAAACTGTGATTTCTTTGCAGTCTCACATGTAAGACTGATTTCTTCTTGACTAGGGGCTTCTACTTGTTTCTTTGTTTCCTTTTCTTCTTCAATCCTTGAATCTCTCTTCTCTTCTTCTCTAGCACTGTCCTGCTCTTCAAAAGCCAAATTGTCAACAATGTTTTCAAGATTCTTGAAAGGGTTATCATCACTGTCTAAAGTGATCTTAGTTCCTTCCACATGCATTGAATCATCTTCAATGTTTATAGTTGGTGGAGAGGGAATTCTCTGATGTTCAACTTCCTTATCTTGCTCCATTTTTCCTATTGCACTAGAGTGTCTTTCAACACTAGATGTCATTACTTTGACTATTTCTTTCTCTGTTTCTCTGTTGATCTCTTCATAATTTCCTCCCATAATCTAAATGGTTCTTTTCTTTGTTCTCAGATGGGTGTTCAGTTCTTTCATGATCTCCTTGAAATTTTCTTCATCTTTAACATCACATAATTTTCTTACAAGATGTTCTTTGATTTTATTGTCTTCTTATGTTGCTCTTTTCTTCCTGTTCACTAATTTCTCATCTAAATCATCAGGTATCTTACCCTGAATTGTGTCAAACTTCTTATTAGATAGTATCATGTGTCTCATAACTGCATTTTCAAGATTCTATCTTTCTAAATAGTTGTAAAGGTCATAATACTTGTTCATCTTAGAAAAGTCTCCATCTTGTATGATTTGTTCATTCGCTTTTTCAATCTTAGGTTTCCATGTTTTCTTTTTCATTAGGGTTTCTTCATCATCTTTTATTTTTGCTATCTTCCTCTGTATTGGTGGTACTAATGTTTTATGCCTTTTGCCTGGTCCAGTAGCTATTTCTTTCACTCTTTTACCAAGTGTAGATGAGGATGATCTTGTGGATTTCCTAACTTCTTGATCTTTCTCAACTTCCTCCACTTTTACCTTAATCTGAATGTCTACTGGTTGTTCTGCAACTATTGATAGGGGTGGAATAGACAAAATTTTCTTTTGTCCTATGTCTCTAATGGCTGTTGTTGTCTGCTTAGCAATTATAAATTCTTGTTCTGTCATCCCTATCTCCTTCAAAATCTTCTTTATTGTACTATCCACTCTCTTCTTAGACTATTTTTCTTCTAAGATAGACTTTGCGGAGTTGAAGTTCTCCTCAAAAATCCCAAATCTATTACTGTGAATATCCAACTTTCTCTTAAGCAATCTGCTCACATACTCTTCAGTCTCAATTTTAGAAATTTCATAGCCAAGAGGGTCTATGAATTCTACTCTAGGTTCTATTGCTTCAATGAATGTAAAGTCAGTATCAACCATGAAACATATCTCATTCTTATATTTCTCAACTAAAGACTTTGGAATCCTTGATCTATTTTTCATTAAATTTTGAAATGTTTTAATTACCAATACTGCACTCTCATTGACCTAATCAATAAGATGTCTCCTAAATACTGTGTTTATCCTTTCCATTGTGGTCTTTCCATCATTCCAATCATCACCAATTATAAATGGAAATCTTCTTAACAAATGAAAAAACATATAAGTGATAAATGATGAGAATCTAAATTGGGAGTTTTTAGTCTTCTTTATCTTTTCCAAGTTCTCAAATAACTGAATTCTCAAAATTTCACACATGTCAACTTGAACTTTGTCAACACACATTAAGTAGGCTACATGTATCATTCTTGCTACCATGCCATCTTCTCTTGAGTTAGCACAAAACGTAGCTGTAAGGATCTTGCACAAATACCTAACATCATCCTATTGTATCTTGCTAATCACTATACCTCTGCCATTGTAAGATGATTTAGTGTTGTCTAATACTATTTTTCTCATGTTCTTCTCATTCAATGGTATGACTCTAGTTTTAGAAAAACCAGTTACTTCATGAATTAGGTCAGCTGTGATATCTATCACTCTATCATCTAACCGAAACTTTCCATTGTGAATTCTGCTCAGAATTATCTTAGTGCATTCTTGATCATCAAATTCATACTGTAAGGAATACTTTATGATTTCATTATCTTTCAAGTGTTCAAACCCTACTTTCAATGACATAACTTGATGGTAAAGTTTTTCATAATCCTTAGTGAAATCACTATCACTGAGGGTTTCCAGCTTGCATCCCAAATAACTTCTAACATTCTCTAAGTGTAGAACTCCATCTGGTACAGATGATAAAGCTAATTTAGGGTCTTCCTCCAAGGGTTCTACTGGTTCCCTTTTGATCTTAGGTCTATTCTTATCTCTTACATTATGAATCAATGAAACATCCATGACTTATGCAAATTCTTTAACCGATTTATAGATCTTCTTAGTAAAATACCTCGATTCTATGATTTAGGGCTTGCGTAGATTCGACACAAGAATCCTTCACCAAATCCTTGCAAAATGTATTCAATCACTGCTCTTTGATCTCCTTAGCACTTGTATTCACCTTAATGATCAAATAATACTAATCATAACCTTTTAACCTTTCAATCTCACAAAAATCTGACATCGCATTCAATTCCTTTGCCGCTTCTTTCCAAAAAGTTGTTTTTGCTTACTTGCAAAACTTAAAACTTCTTGCGATCTTTCATAACACAATATTATCCTATGTGCTCTTAACCATAGCATCAATACATCATATACTACCTTGCATTAACTGCGCAAGACTCAATTCATCCTATACTAACTTCTATACTATCCTAAGTTCCTATTCTACTGTATTTTTCATGAATTAAGTACTTTGAGATGGGTTAGGTAGAGATTTACTCTTACCATTAGATACTTCACCTTTCTGATTACCTTCAGTGCCAAATATATCTCCTTGATTCGTGGCTTTAATAAACTTCACTTCTTCTGAATTACTAGAACAACCTCCATGACTGTTGCTTGCATTTTCATTTCTCCTTGCATGAATTCTAGGGTTAGGGTTAGGATGAGGATGAGAAACCCTATTATTCATTCTACAAAACCTTGCTATTTGTCCAATCATGTTACATATCTGAAAAACTATTCCATTATTTCCATATCTTGGTCTTGACTGGTTGATTTGTGATCTGCAATTTCTGGCAATGTGTCCAACTTTGTTGCATCTATAATATACTACTCTATTTCTCCTGTTCATATCTTCAGTAGGTCTCTTATCTGCATGGTTAGTATTTCTAAACATTCTACTACTATTATTATTCTCAATAAATTTAGGTTTTCTACATTCAATAGCTCTATGTCCAAAACCATGACAATTATAACAATAACCATTAAGAGGTTTAAATTGCTTACCTGTACAATCTTTCTTCATATGACCAAAAGTATTACATGCAAAACATCTACCTTTAAATTATCTTTGCATACCTTTAGGTAACTCTTCTTGTTTAGGTGTATCTTCAGATTTGTCAATTTCATCAGATTTCTTTTCTTCTATGTTTTCATAAACTTTCAGATCTGGTTCCTTGCTCTCTTTACTCACTTTAGATGAGTTAAATCCAAGACCAGTTTTGTGATAGAATGGTTTTTGATAAGAACTTTGTTCATCAATCTTTGCGTTGGTTGAATATAGTCTCTCAAGTTGTTGCTTAGATTGAGTCAGTTCACCTTTCACACAAGTTCAGATGTCACTTTACAAAGTTTAGATTTTAGATCTTCTTTCTCAGATTTTAGATTTTCATTCTCAGATTTCAGATTTGCTTCGTTCTTGCTATTTCCATCTTTCAAACTCAACTTCAGATGTACTATCTTCAATTCATGTTTAAGGATCTCATTTTCTTTTTCCAGATTATCATCACAATCTTCAACTTGAATTGTAGATTCTTTTTCTGATTTTAGATATTCCAACTTATTTTTTAGTTTCTCAATGAGGTTCTTTGCATCATCATATTTTCCTTTCAGAGTGTCTCTTTCTTCAGTAAGCATATCAATCTGTTCAAGAGCTTCTTCAAGATTCTTCTATAGCTGATCCATATCCATAGAGATCTTACTCAAGCTGCTAGGCTTTCCTTGAATGATTCTTTTCCGAGTAACTAGGCTTTGATACCAATTGTTAGAAATAGGGAATACTGAGAGAGGGGGGGGGGGGTGAGTTAGTATTCCACCAAAATTTTACTTTTTCCCAATTATGGATATAATAGATTAACTTGATACATGCATAACATAGTAAACTAAAGAATATGCATAACAGTAAAGAAAATGAACAAAATATGATTACTAGATGAGCCCACTGCCCAAACAAGTAATGTACAATGATTACTGATTACAAAATATGGCAAGGTACATAACCTTATACTGCTTGCTTTTATTTCACAACTTCGCATCAATATCTCTTCGCGTATATGTTCGCTATACCATCTATATCATTATAATTTCATCTCACTTTCGCATTTCATATGCCTTACATTTATACAAGTTATTAGGAATAATAAATTTTATAGTCGGCTTTACATAACATAAAGCTTTTACACAAAATACATATTTACCCAAGGGTTAACATCTAGGATGTCATCCCTTTATGTTATTAAGACATTATCTTGATAAACAAAATAATCCCTTAACTCTTTACCAATTCTATCTTCATACTCTGTCTTGTCGGCTTAACACAGTCTTTGGTAAAAATACCATAACTTCTTCCGTACATGCCATAAAGACTTGCGCTCTTAGGTGAGTCTTCAATAGTCATCATAATATCTATGTTCAAGTGTGCAAGCATTGAACTTACTCCAATCGACATCGCCAATCAAAACTATCTCCTGGGTACACTGGGAAAATACTGCACATACTTAGACAATTTTGCTTTGCGCTCTCTCATACTTGCTCTCTGTCATATGTGGTCTTCATGTAGATTATATGTTGCCATAATGACAACATCTAAGTATCTAACTTAGCCAAATTGCCAACATTATATCGGTTACTTCTTTTCTAATTTTCTAAGAGAATAATGATATGTTGGCCGTCACTTTGCAAATCTAGGCCATTAACACCTCACTGACACTTCAATAAAATTAAAAACATTGTAAAAATGCCCTCCAAGGTAAGATATATGGTTTGGGCCTTTTTAAGGAGACAAAAATCACCTCTTAAAGTTCACATTAAACTCCAAAAAACCGCTCAAAATGTAAAAATCTTAATCAAATTGTGCTGCCATTGGATCTGATTTAATATTTTGATTTGGAATATCTCCAAGGTATTCTATCAATAATTTTTCTTTAATCATTCTCTGTAGAAACACATTATAGTGTCCCATTTTTAATTTATATTCAAATGAAAACTTCAATTAGAATTTCAATTTCTCCTGCGACCATTCTAGAGAAATTCCATTGAAGTCTAACTAGGTATCCGAGAGCCACAAAAATTGGCCAAAAGTTATGATAATTAAAATAAAATGTGGATTATTTCAGATTTCAAGCAACCTACCCAATTTAGGTACCTCTTTTGTAAACTAACTTGCTGGAGTTAGTCACGAGTAGTAAAAACTTTAAAATAATATATCAAACAAACTCCAGTCTTTGCTAAAATGAAATTGGAAGCATTTGACATCAAAATATTAGATGGGTTTTCCTCTGATTGCTCAAATTCAAAAAAACATTCTGACGCATTTTATGCTTGACATCACTCAGAAAACAATTAAAAAACATATCAGAACTTCTCCAATCTCTGCGAAATCGCACAGGGTCATAGTCCCATATACCAAAAAACATTGCACCAACCGGTTTCTTGAGGTCATTCACGAGCACCAAGATTTTAATCACCAAAATTGGTAACTTTCTATTTCTGTAAATTTCACTCATAAACCATTTGAAAACTATATTTACTTCTACCTTACAAAATATATCAGATGGGTCGACGAAGATCTAAAAGCTAGAAAATAGTTTCGTTTCCACACAGGGAATCATGTGGACCACTTCATCTGATAAGAAATCTATCTCGACAAAAGATAATAAATTCCAAAGAGGGCTCCTAACCAATGTTGTCATCCTGCAACAACAAATCTACAAAAAGTCCATTTGGTATTAGATAATAAAAAATGGTAAATAGATTCACAACACTTTGAAATTTGGCACAAAGCTTCATTGAGATATAAATAATATAAAAAAATGATTAGTTTGACATAAGGGCTTAATGAGAAAGAGCTATTAATGCCAAAATATAACCTTTCTGATAAAATTTCAATTCGTAACTTATACATTCTAGGTTCAACACATATGGATTAGCCTTAAGAAAAATATCAATGATATCATAAGAATCTATAAATTGACACAGATCAATTTCGTGATACACAAAATGTATAGGAATAATTGATTTGACATGAGAGTTCATATATGTGAAATAATTATAGTCCAAAAGTACTTACCTGGAATAACTCTACATATACATACCTAGAAATCGACGACTTGACATATGCTTCAAACCTAGTTTCTGAGAGTTGTATATGGGAGAATTTGCTTGATTATTATTGTTGCACATGATCGAACATAGAAATCTACTTTTGTGAATGGAATCTGGAATTCTAAAATTTGTAAATTTTAGGGTTCCAATAGTGGCTCTTTTTGAGGAAGTATGCTCCTTGTGAGCATAACGATACCTCAGTTATCTCTAGAGAAGCTGACCAAAATTCATTTTGTAGGTCATTCTCTAAATTTGATTTGGTGGTCCGTGGCTGCCAAAAGTGAACATGATTCCTTTCCTGTGTCAAAAACCTGATTTTGATCATATAATAACACGCACCTTCTAAAAACATCCTCATTTCCTTCACCATTCAATTTGCTTAATATACTTCCCATCTCTACCTTATTATGATAATTTTCACAAATATATCCCAATGGCATCATCTGATCTGAAAACAAATTATCATTGCCTTCCTCATATCTGACTCCAAAGATTTTAATTTTGTAATTTTCCCAGTGAATTTTGCATTCTTTTGGAAACCCTAATATTTCATAATGCCCCATTTCTTCATGAAATTTTTTAAATTAATTTTATTTACATATTTATATTTCTCTTGAATATGAATATGCTCAACATTTCCAATGTCATGAATTTGATTATCCTTTTCACTACGTAATTCATTTTCTGAATGTACAATATTCTTTGGTAAATCTTCCCTGCAATTTTTTTCATTTGAAATATTTATGTCTTTAACCATAGTATGCCAACTGATCTCCACATAAATTCTTTTATAATTTTCATTTGCAATATGTTCCCAAAACACATCAGAATGTAATTGACTTTCAAAAAGATTTTGCTGAAATAATTTTTTCCTTTCAACTATATTATCATATATCATAGATTTGCATTCTCATCATATAGTGATTTGAAAAAAATTAAGTCATTTCTAAATGCACCTTCTTCTTCCTTTATTTCACATAATGCTTTTGGACATATATTATTTTTCTTAGGAGTATTTTATAAAAATATTTTATTCCCCTCTTCACATGTTTTTTCATTTTTTCCCATGATGTCATCACATAAGGTTTTTGAAAAATTTAGGTCATTTTCAAATGTACATTCTTTTGATTCCTCTTCATATAATGGAAAAAATATAAACATACCTCCATGAAAGCTTTCCTATGATCCATCATATAAAGAATTATCTGGTGTGTCAGAATGAATACCTTGATCGAAAGTGTCCTCATGATAATCACCATTTGCCACATTAACATGAACAATGTCTTCATTAATGCTCCCCATGGAAAAATTTTCTTGCTCATATACCGTAAGTGGTTCCATCTTGCCTTCACATTCTGGAAGAATATTATCACATTGTATAGACTCCTTTGATATATCATCCTCGTGGACATTATCATTTGTTTCATCAAATTTGTTCTGAGTATGCATCAACCCATTTATTTGTTTATTTTGGAAGAAAATGTGACCGGTTTTTTGAACATATTTTTTATATTCTATGTCTAATAGATTTGAAATTTCCTTTAAATTGAGAATATTTTCTTCTTGATCATGATATTTATTTGTATCCATTTCTGTAATGCCCACCCTAGTCCTTCATATTTTGACTGACATGATTATTACTTTATTTTATATGTTGTATTATTTCATTTCATGATGGGATATTTTGAGTATATATTTGGTTAATAGAATTAATTATGGAGATAATAAATGATTGACATAAGATGATGTATATATGTGTAGGAAAATACTATTTGTGAAATGATTCATACTTGATTTATATTTATGTTTATGATGGATCTAACCCTACTAATCCCACTATGCTTTGTTGATAACACTGTTTGATGTGAGTGTAGGATGAGGAGAGGCATTCGTAGTTACTCCTACATGAGTTCCACATGATGTCACACTCTCCCTCCTTGTTTGCCACTGCTTGTGCATAAATATATGTATATGTTGGTTACTTAGTTGGTGTTGTAGGATGCAAGTACCAAACATCGACTCCACCTAGCTACATAGGTCTGAGCGTGCCATCAAAATCCTCGAATTGTTGTTGTGTGGAGATTTTACCAAGTTACTCTCAAGGAGTTCCCGTGGACTTACGTTCCTGTTTAGAAGGTTGCCTTAGTTGGGGATTTGTGTGTAGTGTTATGATATTTGTATTGAGATTTATGTTGTAAGTTGAATTTACCCTTGTATGAATATATTTATTTTGTATCTGTATTATTAGTAGATGTATGTTATATATGTATGTGTATATATGGGTGCACACATATATACCTATGCATATATAAATATTATTACTTATGTATTCTTACTTGCTTGTATACTGATATTCTTTAATGGTTGAATAAAGTTTATTAAATAAAAATAGTAATAATAATGTAAAATGAATCTCTTATGGTAAAACTAGCTATCTAGGAAAATTGAACTTGAGACCTCCTATAAGTTAGGCTAGTTTGTTTCCAGTTGAGCTATGTGTGTTATTTGAGAGCTTTTGTATTCCTTTTCTTGTTATGGTCTTATTTAGGTGAATAATTGAATAAAATAATAAAAAGGCTTTAATAATTGGTTGCGAGGAGTGTTTAATTAATCCTCAACCCACTATACTAGTTGGAGAAGTTGCTTCCCATAAAGCAATTCCTCCAACCATATAGTTTGGAGGATAAATTATTCATGAGAGAGAAGTTTGGGGGATTAGAGAAATTTGAGAGAAATTTGGGAGAAATTTAGGAATTGTTAATTTGGGGGTTTCTTTGAGTTTTGAATCACCATTTTGATTATGTGAGGGCACTTAGGAGTTTATCTGAGGAGGAGAAAAGATTGTTTCTGAAGGAAAATCTATCTGGGAGACCACCATTTCTCAAGGCTTGGAAGGTTATGGTGGTGTGCTCCAATTTTTGAAAGGATTCTCCACAAGACTCCAGGTAGGGTCTGGAACCAGGAAGAATCACTTTTCTTTCCTATGTGTGTGTGTGTGTGTGTGTCTTATGGATATTTGATATGCATATTGTTGGAATACGATTGAAATTATAGGAAATATATTAGGTTGTGTATTCATGGTTATAAGATGTGTATATGTGAAGTTTTATTAATATGTCTGTAATAATTCTCTTTCAAATATCTTTCTAGGAATTTATGAATGTTTATATTACTATATTTTGGAGTTTTTTTTGTTTACTTATAGTTTTGAGAAGTTTAGGAAAGTTTAGGGAAGGTTAGGATGGATTAGTGAATAAGTGTAGCCAATTTCCCCTTGTGTGTACTTGCAAATTTTTACTTCCATTTTCTAGTTTTGATCTTATAATTTTGTTATGAGTTTATGGTATGTTGAGGAAGTGTTCTGGAAGTGGTATTGAGGTATCTGAATTACGTAGACCTCAGGGAACCTTCCCCGGGCACTCTCCACACCTGAAACTTTCATGTTCGGGTAATTCTGGGTGTTTTTTGAGACAATCTCGTACGAGAATGCCTTGAATCTTGTACGAGAATATACTATAACCCATATGAACATGTGTGAAATCTCATATGGGCATGTGTGGAATGTCGTATGGGTATGTGTGGAATATTGTATGGGGTTTTAGGGGGTCCTAAGGGCTCAATTTGGCCAGATTTTGGACATGTGATTCCTGCAACTTGTTCCCTATACTTGGTCTGAAACTTTTCTCACTTATGTGTGTCCATATCTTTCTTTGTTGGTGTTCTAATGTGTTTTTTAAGATGTTTCAGTACTTGGCACTATTTTCTTATGTTCATATAATGAGGCTAGGACTCGTCTTGAGGGCCTGAGAGCACAAGAGGGTTCCTTAGACCTGCAAGTTAAATCAGTTTTGAAGTGCATTATTGTTTCTTGGCTTGTGTGTGGGTGGGTGACTAGGCACCCTAGGTGAGTGGCTCACCATAGGTGTTGGAATCAAAAGTGGTTGTCAGATGATCCTATGGGTGAGTTGGTAAACAAGTGTTAACATTAATAATAAACTTGGGAAAGGGGGGGTTTCAAAAGATAATGAAAGACACATAATTTAAGGCCACATAGACTTGTTGGAGTATCGGGACCATAGGTAACTTCCAGGGTGGATCCTTATTCAGATAGGGGGGACCGGGGTTACATGGTTTCCAGGGAGGATCCCAATATGCAGGTTGTGTGATGACACTCACCTAGATGGTATGCTAGAAACCTAACCTTTGTGTATAGTAAAATGATATTTTGTTATGTCTTTTATTTTATTTTCAAGTGTTTGTTTTGTAACGTCTTAGGTTGCTTTAGGCCTTGTGAGTATCTTGGTTCTATCTCCTAGCACATGGGGTGGAACTTCTTTAGTTTCACATGGTTGGGTGGCAAATATCTTTCGAGGCATTGTTCATGATTCGTGGCTTGGATGGGTTTCATATTTCATGCAGTGTTAAAGACTTCTCACTTTGCACCATATACTATTTATATTGTTTAGAAAGATGTAAAGATCTCTTTGTAAGCCTTCGAGGCATTTGATGTAAATTTTATATGTAATTGTATTAATCATTGGAAATTAAAAGAATAAAGTAATGTAATTCAGGGAAGGATACTTTTAGGGTTTTTCAAGGGATGTTTGTTGGAAATTCAAAAGTTGTAATGCAAAGTGTACTCTTGTATTGATTCTTTTATCTCTCCTATGTTGGAATGACAGACAATGTCTCAAATGTAAAGGTTTAATTACAATTTGTAAAGGGTAGTTATTCAATGTGTAGGTAAAAGAATTAAAAATGAAATAGGAATTTAAATAAATTGTTATGAATGAAATATTACGTTTCTTACCTTTCTCTTATATTCTAAAATGAAAAGTAAAAGGAAAAAGGAAATGAAATTTAATTAGATAAGTAATGGGGTGCAATGATCTTATATTGGTAAATGAATTTAATAAGGGAACCTTTAAGGAATGTTCTTTTGTAGATGTAAATAATGAAATGTTAGAATGTAGAAAAAAAATAAAATTGTTAGTTGTAATTTGATGCCTTAAGACTTGATTCCTTATGGGTTCCCTAGTGGGGACATTACAATTTCTATACAAGTCTCTTCTTGGACATATTCTTCTTTAGTCCGATCTAAACTTTCTTCTTCATCTATAACTTCATTAGTGTTTTCCACTCCATCTATAGATTTTACACTGCATCCATTACTTTTTGTAATTATTTCATCGTGTATATAATTGACTAGATGACGCAACTAGGAATTATGATAAATTCCTAACTTATGTAACTTATTGCATATTTCATGAACTAGAGGCCTAACCTTTGAAGGTATCTCCCCATAAATGCTACACATCCTTAACAACTGTACTGGAGATCCATTTTCTTATCTTTTTATATTGAGAAATTCATCCAAGGGAGTCATATAATATTCTCCTTCCTCATCCCTATTATGGAACACCTCAAGGAACCATTGTTCAAACTGTCTCCATGATGAAATGGACCGTGTAGGTAATGATTTGTATTCTTCTTGTGCATTATTTTTTAACGACTATGAAAACAACTTCATGGCATCATCTTCTATATCGACCTCATAATCATCAAGGAATATATGAAAAGCATCCAAATGATCAAGAGTTGATTCATCATAATCTCCATAAAAATCAGGAACCCTCTGTGAAAGCTTTGAAAACAATTCATTAGAACTACATTGAAACTTTCTAAGATCCAAAGGCTTGGTATCAATGGGTATCAAATTTTTTTTGAATAGAATTTTAAACATCATGTAATAGATCTTCTATTACTAATTGAAGGAAAAATGTTCATTCCTTTCCATACTATCTCCCTCAGTGGAGAAATTAAAAAAATTCTGATGTACAGAGTCGCCACCTTCCTATCAGAAGGAAAAAATAAATTTATTGAGTTCTTAATTCCAGTGAAGTCACTTTCTGAATTTTTTTTTATAAAGAGTCTCCATCTCAAACTTTGAGAAAATATTTGAAAATTTTTGAACAAGTTGATTAACAAGAGATTTTGAAACTTCTTTAAAAAATACAGGTAGCAAAATCGCCAATCTATTGGGTGACTTGGATGGGGTAAACTGAAATTATCCAATCTTTACAAATTATAACCAGAGCTTCTAAGTAATCTTCAACACTATCTTTCATAGACAACTCCCCAGCAGAGTTGCCAATCTGTTGGTTTCGAAAACCACAGATTGGAAATCCAAAAGACTTGCCACTTTTCTTTATGTGGATTCCTCAATCAATTCTAGCCAATGAATGAGAATGATCACTTAATCAAATTCCTCTGCACTTTAGGCTCTGCAAGACCTAGGCAAGTGCACCTATTCCTCAAACCTAATCCTGGTTGGAGACTTTTTATAACATATAACTTGGTGATTTCTCAAGATGGTAATTATTCTTGAGAAAGATCAAATTGTGATTCATACAATAATTGAATATTTGAATGCTATATAAGAACACTTCAATAATATTACCTTTGAAAGAATGCTTTAAAATATATTGCTTGTGTAAATGACTGTTGAATAGAATATCACAAACTTTAAACAATGAATCAAATGACCATAATCCAACAATTGATAAGACCAGTGCCTATTTCAACTTGGGAAATAGAGTCAAGCCAATTTCAATCCTGTGTACAACCTTGGAGATAGTTTTAATAACTTGTTATTAGAAACAAGACCATCACCTCAAAAGCGTCTGTATGAATTGTGATTTTAAAACCATATAGTTACAATTAGTCTTACTAAATTTAACTCTAACTCTGAGAGACCAATAAGATAGAGAGAATTTGAAAACCAATCCTTCTAACTGATGCTCCGATTACAACTATTTTAAAATCACAATAAAAGAAGAGTTGCACAGTGAGGCAATCTAATGAAATAGATTTATCCAAGGGACTAATTGAATAAGAATTGGACCTTCTTACCACAAGTGAGACAGAAAAACACTTATCTTTTATTGATTTTGAAAAAATAGTACATCTAAGTTCATGTTTGCAGTTGTGACCAAATCCTATCATGTGAAAGTTTTTTTAAAAATGATTGTCCCCTTTCACATGGTCTTAGAATCCCTAAATATAAAATCCAAGGGATGTGTACAAGCTTCAAACCAATGTGTCTTTTCGTAACAAAAACCTAATCCTAAGGTCAACAACTGAACATAATAATTATAATGCAAAGTCTTAACCATATAAAAGTTAAGATATGTGATAATTAAATTTTTAATAATGCTCATTTTGAAATGTTCCCTTCCACTTCATCTCGCAAAATATCTCATTGTCAAATATTTGATAAACAAATCCTTTTGTAATAATATCCTTGGATAGAAAACTCTTGCACATAAAATGAGTTAATTAGATATCTTAATAAATCAAACCTCTCTCTTCCTTAGAGTTTTAGAAGAATAATATTATAAAGACTTTATATATTTTCCCAAAATAATCTCTTTGAGAAATACTTTATCACTTGGAAAATATATTTACAAAAATTAATCAAAATATTACCCATATGATATAAATGTATTGCTCCTCTTGAATTTTTTTTTTACCCTAATATAGATTTTCATTTATTGTTTTGGGGTAAACATATACAAAATTATTTCACCATTTATCAAAAGGTAACAAATATACTTACTTTATAAATTATGCCTTATGCAAAAATATGCATTTCCCAATAAAGTAATCATCCCTTTAAAGAATAATTTCAAAATAATATCTATGAGAAAATTATTCTTTCCAACCACAATGTTCCAATCATAACTATAATTTTCTTTATTAGTAACCCCTTTAAATAATATTTTGGCAATTCTAGTAATGAATAATTATATGCAATATTTTAAAATATTATATTAATCTCCTTGGGTGGGAAATACTTCCTGTTTAATAATTTTTTTAATTCGGGTAACCTGTACAAAATAAATAAATCAATCATATGCTCGTTATTAGTCCACAAATGAATAATAAAACTTTATCTTTTAACCATATGCCAAAATATTATTACTAATAAATCAATATCCAAAGCTTTATTACCTATTCCGCAACTATATTAATTTTCCAAAATAAATAATTACTTATCGGCAAAGCTTGCAAAGTCAGGAAAGCACTAATATTGTTATACCAACACCCAACGGGATAGGGTTAGGGCTTATGGAATGCAATAGTTGCAGGCATGTGTGAAGGAGCTAGTGATCATTGTGTGAGTAAACAATAATTTTTATTTTTTATGTAATCGGTCACATCACTTCAAATTTTGTTTTTAATGTTTCATAATGTTGGGTGTCGATTCACTTTTATTTAATCTTCTTCACCCCATAAACTGTCCATTACATATCCACCTTTTTTCTCTGTTTACCATTTGCATTTCTAATCACCGATTGAATTTCCTGCAACCACTTCTTTTTCAATCTTCAAAATACATTCACATTGCAAATATGATTTCTTTTCTTACGAGTTCCTCAAAGGGGGTTCCTCATTATTTACATAAGATTTTACACATAAATTCTTCCCTCCACAATATTGTTTATGCAAGTATAATTTGCTTTCAACAATCCATTTAAAATTAAAATCCATTCTCAATCTCCATCAAACTCGATTATATCCAAAATATATTATAATGTCTTTCCTGAAAACTCTTTTTCCTCCTCCATTCCCCATTGGATTTATATTGGTTACTTCTTTTCTGATTTTCTAAGAGAATAATGGTATGTTGACCGTCACTTTGCAAATCTGGGCCATTTAACAGCTCATTGACACTTCAATAACATTAAAAACATCCTAAAAATGCCCTCCAAGGTAAGATATATGGGTTGGGCCTTAAGGAGACAAAAATCACTTCTTAAAGTTCATTTTCAACTCTAAAAAACCGCTCAAAATGTAAAAACATGAATCAAATTGTGCTGCCATTCGAACAATATTGTCATGATTGATTTAATATTTTGATCTGGAATATATCCAAGGTATTCTATCAATAATTTATCTTTAATCATTCTATGTAGAAACACATTATAGTGTCCCATTTTTAATTTATATTCAAATGAAAACTTCAATTAGAATTTCAATTTCTCCTGCGACCATTCTAGAGAAATTCTATTATCGACTAACTAGGTATTTGAGAGCCACAAAAATTGGCCAAAAGTTATGATAATTAAAATAAAACATAAAAGTTATGATAATTAAAATAAAACATGGATTTTATTTCAGATTTCAAGCAACTTGCCCAATTTAGGTACCTCTTTTGTAAAATAACTTGTCAGAGCTAGCTGCGAGCAGTATAAATATTAAAACAATATATCAAACGAACTTTGATCTTTGCAAAAATGAAACTGGAAGCATTTGACATCAAAATATTAGGTGGGTTTTCCTCTGATTGTTCAAATTCAAAACTTTTTTCTGACGCATTTTACGCTCGACATCACTTAGAAAACAATTAAAAAACATATCAGAATTTCTCTAATCTCTATGAAATCACACAGGGTCATAGTCCCATATACCAAAAAACATTGCACCAACCGGTTTCCCAAGGTCATTCATGAGCGCCAAGATTTTAATCACCAAAATTGATAACTTTCTATTTCTGTAAATTTCACTCATAAACCATTTGAAAACCGCATTTACTTCTGCTTTCAAAAACATATCAAACGGGCTGACGAAGATCTGAAACCTAGAAAATAGTTTTATTTCCATACAGGGAGTCATGTGGACCACTTCATCTAATAAGAAATCTATCCGGCCATAACTTTTCCCTCCAAGTATTCAGTGAAATTTAAGGTATAGAAAGATATAGGTTTTGGGATCTAAGTTCTGCAGTTACAAGTCATTCTGGGATTTTGACAGTTGAGAATTCAGATATGAAGTCTTATTCCTCCTATTTCATTTCTAGGTGCATTCAAATATCTCTCCATGCACTTTTACATTTTTTTTTCAATTAGATTAGATCAGATATGTTCTTATTTAGTCTTTTATATATCAATATCATCCCTCTTCTTCTCAATTTTAGGCAACAAAGGAATAGAAACCCCAAAAGCTAAAATCTTGCATTAGCATCCCTCCCATTAGTTGGTGCTAATCCGATTTGTGTTGAGGTGGTTTTGTATTCTGATATGTGCTATGGATTGAACAATTTCCCCCTTTTCATTGCTTACTATTCCATATTGCACACATAATATCTATTTTAAGATATGGTCTTTAAAATAGACTTCATGGAACGTCTTTCTTTGTCAACATGGGCTAAGTATGAGACAAAAGACAACATGTTTATGTGGGCACCTTCCCTTTAGAAACTTGAAATTAAAAGTTACTTTGGTCTTAAATGCTCTCATCAGGACGTGATATTTTTGTTTTATTAGAGAATTATGTAACTTTCTTTCAAATTTTGATGGTTTATTATGATTAGAAATAATCAAACTCTTTAGAAAAATTTCACTAATCTTCATTAATATTTACTAAACATTTCACTCTCTTAATACTTTCACATTTAAAAAAATTAAGGCAATAGTTTTACAATTCATTAAAATGATTTAGAGTGTTTTTGAGTTTAACTATGTACATCCATTTTACATCAATTTTTTTTTGTGATTTATTATCTAAGTGATAAAATATACATCTTTTTTATTTATAGAATTACGTCTTTCCTTCCTTTTATTTCCTCTTCTTGATTAAAAATAAAATACCGCATTACAACTAAATGTATAAAACATGAGAAACATACTTAGTATAATCTTAACATGAGTGTGGCATGCCCTCTAGTACCATTTAAATAGGAGGATTGGATCTTGTGACCACTTTCTTGCAACATGATGCTTTCATTAATTGAACCAAGGTCCCCACCCCTATATCTTGTATATTTCATTATGATATATAAGTGAAATATCTCACTATCTCTTGGTTTCTTTATATATTTAAAAAAAATGAATGGAAAAATTATGAGCATTCTTTCATTTTTAATACTTTATTCTAAAATTCCACTACCTTGTATTTTATTACATAAACTAATTTTCACTTTTGTTGAATATTAATTTAGTATTTTAATGTAACAAAGTCTTGTAGTTAGGTTGAATGGGTACAATTAATGAGGATGATGATATGTGATAAGAAAAAACCATCCATAAGTTTCACGCCTACCAAAGTGCAATTTGTGTTATTTTCAACACTTATTACTTTGATGGGCCATATTGGAGAGTTAGTGACCTTGATGGACAAATACCCCAACTTTGTGACTTCTTAATGAGAAGATAGACAAATTTTGATTTAGATGTATGTTTACTCATATTAATTTATTATGCCATGTAAAAACAAAAATAAACCATCCATAAGTTTCACGCTTACCAAAGTGCAATTTGTGTTATTTTCAACACTTATTACTTTGATGGGCCATATTGGAGAGTTAGTGACCTTGATGGACAAATACCCCAACTTTGTGACTTCTTAATGAGAAGATAGACAAATTTTGATTTAGATGTATGTATACTCATATTAATTTATTATGCCATGTAAAAACAAAAATAATAACATCTATCTAATTATTTAGATTATTACCACCTTCCCCACTCACCACTTTGGTGACTTTGATGGGTCATGTTCGACACATAGATGACCTTAACAATGGATACCCCACCTTAATGACTCCTTCATGAGACGACGACTTCCAATTTAGATGTATATTTATTCCTATTGTCATAATATACTATATAAAAGCAAAAATACTGACATCTATCCAACTTTTGAGATCATCACAATTATCCCCACTTAACATTTAGGTGACTTTGATGGGCCATGTTTGATACTTAGATGACCTTGGGACATATACTCCAATTTTGTGACTCCACAATGAGAAAGAACTTCTGATTTAGATGTATATTTATTCATGTCATAATATAGTATATAAAAATAAAAATAAAAGTATCCAACTATTGGTTTATCACTATTGTCTCCACTCAATATTTAGGTGACTTTGAGAGGTCAAATTCGGTGCTTAAATGACCTTGCAACATGCACTCCAACTTTGTGACTCCTTAATAAGAAGGCGACCTATATTTAAATATACTCTTGAAAAAATATACTCTTGATTCATCACGTGAAAAGGGAAAGTGATCTGAAATTTCCATCGGAAAACCAAAAGCAAGCATACAATATTTTATGATTAAATACATATTATTTAAAAGTAGATATTACATTATATCAAATTTGCATTTCATGTCCTTTTCAGTTTTGATAAAAGTTCAAGATAAAAATATTCACATAAAAAATTATTATTTAGTGTATATGATTATTTTTTACTTTAATTATGCATGTTTTTCAATAGAAATTTTCAATCACTCTTCTTGTAGATCAATAAATGTGTTTGGAAACAAAAATTGTAAAACATATTTTATAAAAAAAATATAACTAATTTTGGTTTGACCTTTTGTCATGTTTATTCTTATTTGAACATGTTGGCTACCCCACCGATGTAAATTTTCATGCATTAATTCATTAAAATAAAAATAAAAATAAAAAATAAAACAAACAATCATACACATTACATTCACAACTAGAAAAACAGTTAAATAAAGAATGACTATTTCATAGACCATTGTTTATGCAGCACCCAAATTGATCGATTTATTGTAATTATTAATTGATTAAAAAATAAAATAAATTAATTAAAAATTAAAATACAGTGAATATAACATTTTTAATTAATTAATTAATTGCTGCATAGACCTTGTTCTTTCATAGCTGACATGATTTGAGTTTTAGTAAAAATTGTGTATATTCTTTATTAAATGTTGCTGATCACATTTAGTGTCATCTATTATATGAAAAGAGGGAAGATGATTTGAAAGTTTGATTGAAAAACATACACAACTAAAACAAAATAAAATCATATACTATTTTATTTAGAAATAAAAATAAATATTCATATTAATTTTTACTTTAATAAAAAATTTATCATATGATTAAAAATATTACTTTAAAAATAAACGTGCATAATTGATTTATTTTCTTAATATCAATTAAAAAACACAATATTAAAATCAAATTCACATTACTTCCATAGAATAGGTGGAGAAACCCATGGCACCCAATTTCCAGTCCTTTCTCTCATTTTCCATGATTGACTAGCCTACTTAGGAAAATTTACTGCAGATAAGTGAGAAGTGGGCATTCGTACGCTGCCATGAATGGACAGAAAAGCCATTCATAATCTTGAATAGAAAGCAGAAGATCCGTTCTTTTATTTAATGTGAAAGTGTAAGTGCACCACATTTCCGAAAGCAGATTTCCGCTCGAGTTTCGTCATAATCACCGAGAAAGAATATCTGTCATTTGTCTGCCACTTCTGCTTCCGTCTTTTTCATGGTGGTTGGAACTGTAAATAAATTCATCTCCAAGTACTGACATTTCGTGGAGTAAATCAATACAAAATATGCATGACTTGGGAAAGGTGTAGATTTTAGTGTATTGCCGTTTGTAGTGAGTTTGGGTGGATACATTACATTTCATTTCAACATTTTTCATGCCGTGCCCGACAAACATTATGAATGTGATTTGTTGTTGATTTATTGATGATAATCAGAGCACAGCTCTCCCATCGTATTGATGTGGACTTTGGATTCATCGATTTTTTTTATTTTTTTCGTTTCTTTCTCTGTGTTTTCATACGGAAAATTGATTTGAGTGTGTGCGGGGCAGGGTGTAAGCGAAACTGCTCCGCCCTGCTTTGTCATTTATGGGGGAAAACGAAATACATAGGTAGGTAAGGTATGCTATTTTTTATCATGATTTTGTGGGTGCAGGAAAATAAAAGTATGGGTTGGGGAGTGAGCATCAACGCCAGAAATCCTGCGAGTGTAGGCGTGGCGTCGTGAAATCAATAAACAAGGCTGCTATTTTGAAGAAATGGACATCTAAATAGTCACCTCAAACTTATTTACATAGTGATGGGCAGTCTTGAAAAGACCTCAAATTAGGGGGGGGGGCACTGGTGATAATCTAAACAGTTGGGTCAGTATTTTTGTTTTTATATATAGTATATTAGGATGATATGAATAAATATACATTTAAATCAGATCTCAGCTTCTCATTAAAGAGTCACAAAGTTGGAGTATTTGACCCAAAGTTATCTAAGTATCAAACATGACTCATCAAAATCATCTAAATGTTGAGTGAGGACATTGCTGATAATCTAAATACTTGAATTCTTTCATTTTTTGTTTCATATAGTATATTGTGATGATATAAGTAAATATTATACATCTAAATCAGAAGTTTTTTTTCATTAAGAGTCACAAGTATAGAGTATATGTACTAGTTCATCTAAGTATCAAACATGGGCGTGACCTAAATGTTGAGTGGGGACAATGGTTGATAGTCTAAATAGTAGGATAGATGTTAGTAATTTTGTTTTAATGTACAACAATATGAATAAAATACATCTAAATCAAAAGTTGCTTCTCATTAATAAGTCACAAAATTGTAATATATGTCCCAAAGTCATCTAAGTGTCGAACTTGCCCCATCAAAGTCACCCAAGTGTTGTGTGGGGACAATGGTAATAATCTAGAAAGAGTTGGATAGTTGTCACTATTTTTGCTTTTACATAGCATATTACAACAATAAAAGCAAATCTACATCGAAATCACAAGTCCCCTATCTTCTCATTAAGAAGTCACAAAGTTGGAGGCATTTGTTTGTCAAGGTCATGTAACTCTTGAATATAGCCCATCAAACTCACTAGAGTAGTGAACATAACACAAATGCACTTTGGTACATTTCAACATTATGGATAGTTTTTCTCTTGTCACATATCAACATCTTTATCAATTGTGCTTAACCAACCTAGCTAGAAGTATTTGTTACATTAAAACAATAAATTAATGTTCAACAAAAATTAAAATTGATTTATGTGATAAAATAAACTATAAATTAATGTTATATCATTAGAAATTATATAAAATATAAGGATGAGAACATTGATTTAATTAGTTGAAAGCATCTTGTTGCAATACCACATCACTAGTCAAACAAGAGAAGAGAAATATGTTCACATGTGTTTCTTTTTATTAAATTGTAAAGAATATATAAAGGAGATGAAACAAGTAAATTTTAAAATAAAAATGGTGTATAGTTTCTCCTTTTTGATCACACAATGAAATATTAACTAGAAATCACACCTTAGTGTGCAATGGGTATGCCGAATTTATCATTAGTTATTCAATATATTTCTAATGTTTCATTAGGTGAAATTTTATTTAAAATAGTTATTAATAGCAATTTCAAGGAATATTATAAGTGTCTTAAAGATTATATTTTTTAATTGGATGTCATTTCTAACAGATTTTAAACAATTATAACTCATTTATAGCATTCTTATATATATATATATATATATATATATATATATATATATATATATATATATATATATATATATATATATATATATATATATATATATATATATATATATATATATATATATATATATATATATATATATATATATATATATATATATATATATATATATATAAGATTTCTTTGACAATGCAAGGTCTTTCACATATGATTATGTAATATTAGTAGTTTTATTGATTTAATTTTTCTTGGTTATTGCAAATCTCCATATTTGTCAGCCATTTGGTCATTGTTGTTGGCATTTATGCTTGCAAGCACCAAATCCAATTGTTTCTTGGTCAGTTTGAGCCCTAAAGAGCATAAAAGTGCGTCAAGCTCCAACACCATCAGGTTGTTGTCGGTATCGCGATTGAATCTTGAGAACATCTCGTTGAGCTCTACAACTTGTCATTATGAAACCCTTTTGCCTTTCCCTATAGACCCATGCTCAATGTTCAATACACATCCAACAATCATTTCCCATGCCTCCAAACAAGATGATTGTGAAAAAGTGAAGATAGAAACTTGAAGAAGACCACAAATGGAAAAATGGATGGTCAGGATATTTTGTATGGTTGTCCACTCTCTATAGACGATATCAATCATTGATCATTTAGTTTAGCTCATCCAATCTCTTATGTAGTATATCAACATCGTGATGAATTAGTGACAAAACAAATTAAGACGTGCAATAAGATTTTCATTTACTATTCTAATGGAAAAGGTTGGTATCTTGTCTAACCATTTTTTACAAAAGTGTCAAAATTTTAATTTCATATATCTCAAGTGTGTATTTAAAATTCTCATCCTAAGACATTTGCGCATCATAGAGATTATCATGATAAAACTTGTTTCTACACACAAAAAAGAAGGGAAATGTTGTGTAGGAAGGGGTTTGCCTAGGTAAGCCCTTGATTTAGGAATCAACCTTTAAATAAAAATAAATTGAACTTAATTGAAAGTGCGTTGTTAGATAGTAGAGGCTAGATCTAAAAATAGACTGCTTATACCTTCATAAAACTTCTTGATTTTAAAATGCTCATGAAGATTCGTGATGTTGACTTGTAGTTGACTTTAGAAAGAGAAGATCATGGAGACCTTCACAAATGCATAAATATACAAATACTCCTACTCTTCAATGCCTTGATGTTTTTTATCTAGTTGGAAATGGGAAATTATAGTTGGGATCTTAACTTGAACTTTTTGTATATTAAAATGAGGGAGGATACCTTGCTTATATACCTCTCTTAATCATTTTAGGGTGTAAAAATCGAAGCATGTCGATGTCGGTTTAAGATTCTTACTCAAACATGTTGATCGTCAAGTGGTTTGAATTTGGACTCAAATATTAGGGAGTGGGGCATCCTGATTGTCTTGCTTTTGGGAGTGGGTTGTCCAAGGCATCTTGTTCCCCCCAATGTGGTTCCAAATTAGGACATGAGGTCCTAAATGAAGAGAAGTTGAAATTGAATGTGGAATGAGTTGGACCAAGCATGTTAGACACAAAAGGCTAGAAACTTTAAAATAGGGCCTTTATAAGCAAGAAATTGCGTAGGGATGTAATTTATGATGCTATTGTGTCTTATCTTGCAATGGGGTTATTCTTAAAATAGTCACTCAAATTTATACTAAGTAGCTTTAGAATCAAAATCATTCCTAATATGAACCAATTATGTTATAAGATATCATCATAAGAAGTCATATAATTATTACAAGAGTTGATCTTAATCAGTTGGCCTTATGACTAAAACTAATTTAATTTGAATCCCATTCAAGATCATAACTTATGAGGCTCTAATATTTATATCCTAGAGATACTAGTCTAGACAAGAAAATGGGAAACATCAGGGCATTGTACATTTTCCCCCCTTAGGGAATGCCCCCTCAAAGTTTAAATTAAAAAATAATTACGGGTAATGTGATTATTAAAAGAGATGGCAATGTGATTGTTAAATGTTACTTTCTTATTCTTCTTTGGAGCATAAAGAGCATATCATCCTTAATTTGGAAAGAATGGAGGAACGCAGCCATGTTATTCTTCCTTTATTGGTGGAGGAAAAGAGTTATAAGTTAGTTTGTGCTAGAGGAGTATTCAGAGACAATCAAGAGGGCTTCATTTTCTCCTTATTTTCTCTTTTACATTTTTCACGATTATTTTGTTGCACAAACATTTTTATAATTAATGAATTCTATCTTCAAGGTTTTGTATGGAGCTTATATTTGATGTTTTGTATCTTTCTGTCATAAAAAAATGTATTTGGGAGTGACAACATAATTTTTAATTTTGACATAGTTGACTTGAAAATAGTTACATGTGTATCTCTCATCACTTTCACAATTTTCTCTTCAGAAACATTTTTTAAACATTAATGTATTCTAGAGGGTATCACATTTATTTATTACAACTAAGGTCTCCAAAGTAAAATATAAAATCTACCCAGTGAAGGAAAAATATTGGAAGATTTATCCACCTCCTCAATTCCCATTTCAAGAGGAAAGATAATACTCCCCAAAATGTCTATAACAATTCCATTTGTTATGTTTACAGAAACACAAATGTGTATAACTGTCTAATGCTAAATTTTCAATTATATCAATTTTTTTGATGAATATATTATACTAGTTGCCTAGATCAATGTGAATACTTTCACATTATTGACCATGAAGAAAACTATGACGATAAAGTGGACCATAAAATGAAATTATTGAAGGTACATAAAGAGGTGAAATTTATGAGTAATATCTCTAAATGTATTTGTCGAAGTGTGTGAAGAGGGAAAAACATGCTTTATATCTATAATATATGTATTCATATGTAAATACATCATAGAATTAGTAGTATTCTTTAATACCTATTGATGTTCAATTTTTTTAGATTGTGTAATGTTGGCATAAATTTTCCATTTTTATTTAGTGGAGCAATTAAAACATTCCCTCTATCATTCACACCATCAACATGAATCACGTTATTATGAATGAGATCTATGATTTTATTCCTAAATTCCATACAAGTATATGTATGGTGTCCATGAACTCTATCAAAATCATATAATAATTGTTCATTACATGAATCTTAGATAATCGTCTAGAGGAATCCAAAATATTGATGGAAGTATGGCTAATTAAATTATTAGGAAGGTTTGAAGAATATTATCCAATAGTTTGCTAAGATTTATAAATTTCCTAGCTTGTTAGTGTTTAAATGACACCAAATTCAATGTAGCAGACATTTGATTGAACTAAATTTAGATTCTTTCTTGTAATTTTAAGTGTTGGATGAAGTGGTGAGGCTCCATAATTCAAACATTTAAAGTTCAAGTTTTTTTACATGCACATACAATTTTTATCATATAATTATTGGAAGCCAATTCTATGGTCATTAATAGACTTATTATGTCTCTAACAATTAGTTAATTGTTTCTAAGATCATATTGACACATAAATATTTTTAGGAAAATAATGAGTTTGTCAAAATAATAGATAGCAATAGAAATTGAGGATTAGAAGTATTCTAGAAAATTATCCTCTATGATATATGGAAACAATTTAGATATGATTTTAACTTCATATGTAATATCTAGCTAATAGATGAACATTATTACCTCCTTTTCCATACTAAATCACTTGCACCAATAGACAATCGACATGTAAAAAATTCAAATAAAGTGATGTTATTTTTTATTTTAAGTGATATCCTCTATTTGAGTGACAATAAGATATCATAGAGAAGACTTGTCAAATGGTTCAAATAGTTGACTTGTCTTCTCTATGCTTACACATTTTGCATACCCATATACTAGGGTAGTTGCAGCTACAACTTACAAAATTATCCTATTATTTATACTATGATGGATGTCCATACCCTGTTCCAAAGCTCCCATTTCCACACAGGCGGGGAGGATGTTGAAAGCTTCTTTCATTCAATAATAGTCTAATCTAAATAATAGTTCACTTTTATATCTATTCAATAAAAAATTCAATATGACTAAAAGCTTCTTTCATTCAATAATAGTCTAATCTAAATAATAGTACACTTCTATATGTATTCAATAAAAAATTCAATTATGTAACTTTCCATATTCTTAATTTTGAAGATTGTTTGATTTTACAAAATCTTTCATTCATTCAACAATAATCTGATTTAAATAATATATTGTATATTCATTCATTAAAAAAATAATTCTATAATTTTTCTACTCTTAATATTGTAAAGGTAAAACAAATAGAAATAATTTTAATAATTAAAATTTTAATCTATTTTTATAATCTCACATAAATAATTACGCTGAGAGGCATACCTATACAATGGGAGCACAAATGAGAATACCAGCATGAGAATATGCCAAAAAAGATTCCTTGTCAATAAAAACTATTAGATTAAATAAATAATTTATAAAACTATTAATAGTTAGGCGAAATAATAGCTCGCCGAAATAATAGGAAGACACATGGCAAGGCTAAAATAATATGAAGACAAATAGCAAGGCCAAAATAATAGGGCCCGAAAAAATAGGGGCGCCACATGGATGAAGAATAAGTTAAAAAATTAAATAAAAAATAAAAAATTTAAGGTGTTTTATATTTTTTTGTGGAATTTGGAGAGATAAAGGAATTGGAAAAGGCACCTTTTGGGGAATATGAAGAGACCCTCTCAGACTATAAAATAGACTGTCCTCATTTCATTTGTAGGAATCTCATTTCAAGAGCAAGCAAGCAACCAAATATAAAGGTGATAATTTTATTTTCTATTTAATAATTTATTTTTTTATATAGTTTTAGTTTTAGTTTAAGATTTACATTTAATTTTAGTTTTAGTTTTAGATTTAGATTTAAAATTAGATTTAGAGTTAGTTTTAATTTTGATTAGATTTAGATTTATATTTCTCTTAGATTTAGATTTTGATCATTATTTTATTTAATATTTAGATTTAAATTTAAATATGGAGGGCAATGCCCCCATCAGTTTTTTTTATATTTTTTTGAATGTTTAATATTTTATTTGGAATTCAAAAAGACAGGAATTGTAAAAGACATATTGGAGAATATAAAGAGATGCTCTCAGATTATAAAAGAGTGTCTCCTCATTTCATTTCTTATTTTATTTCATTTGTTGTTTTGTAGAGTTTGAAGAGTTGGAGACTTTTAGAGGAGCCAAGACTAGATTCAATTTTGGAGCAAGTTCTTTCCAAGTGAGATTTTCATTTTGTATTTTACTTTAATTTATTTTGTTTCTTAAATGTTACATTTAAAAAAAATAAATTTTTTTTTACATTATATTTTAATAATTTGCATTTTTTACATCATTATCATAAATATTTTCATCAACATTGTGGATGGCAATGCCACCATATTAATGAAATTTGTATTCTATTAATCTTAATAGTTTTTTAAAATTAGATTAAGCATACATTATATTTCTTAATTGTTTAAATATTTGAATTATTGCTAACATATAACATTAAGAATAATACAAATTATATCATGTTTCCAAACCCGACTTTTTGATAATTTAAATATAAAAAATCTGCAAAATAATATATATTATTCCACTATAAGTAACATGTAAAGTTTGAAATGACAATACAAAATGGTTATTCTGATTAATTCTATATACTGATGTTTGTTTAAAACTTTGCAAGATACCATTCCACCTATGGCTGCCTCTAATAGAGAGATGAACATCATGGTTACAAGCTCCTCTACTTCGGTGACCTCGAATGATGTCTTTGAGACTGAATTTGACAAGTGTACATGAATCAATGTAGACTTGTTGATGAAGGGTGCTCCCCTTAATACCACAAGCACATAACAGAAATAGAGAAACAACAACAATAATATGCGAGAACAGAAAATTGGCTTCTTATTATCTCCACAAATGTGGAATTACAAACTTTCAAAATTACAATATGCAAAGCCACATGGGCATTCCCTTACAATATTCTGTAGGACAAAGCCTCGAATCAATACCCAGATCTACTACCCAGAACTATTCTGAACTGCCTAAGACAATAATACAGCCTTCCTTATATAGGCAATTTTCCACCGCCTGGGAAGGTTCCCGAATTTTAGCCAATAAGGCCGACCAAACTTAGAATTATTTTATTTTACATTTTATTACATCATAGTCAGCTCAAGATAACCTTTGAAACCCGAACAAAAATTTTGAAGAAAATTATTTTCCACCATTTCAGGTGGCCCAACTTCTGAAGACCATAAGTCATCACTAGTTGACTCGATCGGCTATTATAACCCCATTTCGGAAACGCCACGTAGCGCTCTATAGGTTTGACTCATGCAAGTGCTCGTCACCTAAATTTTTGACCTCATCTGGGGCCTCTAAAGCCTTCAAAACTGAGTTCAAAGTTTCTGTACCCTGCTACCAATACCGAAAATCTTCAATATCTTCCAATATACACTTGATCTGGCAATGAAACTTTACTGGCAGATTTATATGACCAAAATGAACCTCCAAGAAAGAAATCAGATCATTCTGAGCACATACAAAAATTACCAAAAATAGTAACTTTCCATAAATAGCAGCTCTGCACAAAATAGCCCTTATTGAATATAAAAATAGAAATATTTTTGGGTGATGAAAGATTGCTCTTACACCCAGGATGCTCCTGCATCAGACACCCAGGGTAATTTGAGAAGTGACCCTGTCAGGACTCAGTGTGCAGAGGAAAACCAAGACGGCTAACCTCCTCCTTTGTCAGCCACGATGAATCTTCAATAGGTCATCCTTTCCACTTGACCAGATATTCTTCATATGTCATGTTCCTTGTGCTTCTGCCAACACGACTGTCCAGTATATCTTCGATCTCCTTAGTGTCTGAACTAGTTGCTGGAATACTCCACTGTGTTGCTGTGATCTCATCTTCAACACCTCCTTCATGATACTCTGTCAGATCTGAAATGTTAAAAACTGGTGAAATATTTAGCTTAGTAGGCAATTCTACCTCATATGCGTTTCCTGAATCATGTTTCTTCAGTATCCTACATGGTCCAAACTTCTTCATTTTAAGCTTGTTATATGTACCAACTAGAAACCGCTCCTTCCGCAAATGAACCATGACTTCATCGCCAACCTGAAATTCTTTATGCCTCCTTTTCTCATCTACCTTAGCCTTATACTGCGCATTCATCTTGGTAATATGCTTCCTCACCTCCCCATGGATGTTCTTCAAGTGTTCTGCAAAATCTTCAGCTTCAGCACTACTTATTTCTCCTTTATCTATCTTCCTTAATTCAGATGCATTTCTCGGACTACTTCCATATACAATCTGGAATGGTGATTTACCAGTGCTCCTGTTGACAGAATTATTGTATGCAAATTCCGCCTGTGGTAAAATCAAATCCCATCCTGTTGGCTTATCTCCAACCAAACATCTCAGCAAATTTTTCAAACTTCTATTCACCACCTCTGTCTGTCCATCAGTCTGGGGATGATGTGATGAACTGAACTTCAAATTTGTCTTCAACTTCTTCCACAATGTACGCCAGAAATATCCAACAAACTTAGTGTCCCGATCTGGAACTATGGTCTTTGGCAAACCATGAAGTCTCACTACTTCTTTGAAAAATAATTCTGCTACATGAACAACATCACTAGTCCTCTTGCAGGGAATGAAATGTGCCATCTTTGAAAATCTATCAACCACCACAAAAATTGAATCATGTCCCCGCTGAGTCCTCGGTAAACCAAGAACAAAGTCCATGCTGATGTCCTCCCAAGGCTTCTCTGGTACAGGTAATGACTGATACAACCTTGTATTCTGCTTCACTCATTTCGTCATCTGACATACTCTACAACTTTGTACAAACTTCTTCACATCTTGCTACAACTGTGGCCAATAATAATTCTCACTAACCAAAGAAAGGGTTTTATCACGACCAAAATATCCAGCCAATCCTCCGCTATGCTTCTCCTTGATGAGATTCTCCCTCATAGAACTTTGTGGAATGCACAATTGACTCCCTCTGAATAGCATATCATCTTGGATGATAAAATCCAGCCATTTCATCCTGTCTAGAGTAATAGGTTCTGTACAAGCTTTCCAAGCTTCACCAAAATTAGGATCCTCTGGATATAAATTCTTGAGTTCCTTGAACCCAACCACTTCAATCTGCATCTCTGTTAGCAATAGTTGCCTTCTGCTAAGAGCATCTGCAACCTTGTTAGACTTTCCACTTCTGTGTTTCAAAACAAATGTATAACTCTGCAAAAACTCAACCCATTTCAAATGCCTCTGATTCAACTTTCCTTGACTATTCAAATATTGCAAAGCTTGATGATTAGTATACAAAACAAACTCTTCAGGAAGCAGATAGTGTCTCCACTTCTTCAATGCTTGAACTATAGTATAAAATTCCTGATCATAAACAGAATATTTTCTCTTGGCATCATTTAACTTCTCACTGAAATAAGCAACAGGTTTACCTTCTTGGCTCATAACAACTCCTATTGCAGTACCACTAGCATCACAATCTACTTGAAACACCTTATTAAAATTTGGAAGTGCTAAAATAGGTTGTTCTGTAACTTTTTGCTTCAACAATTGAAAGCTCTTTTCTGCCCCATTAGTCCACTTAAACTCTTTTCTATCCCCTCTCATTGTTTCAGTCAAGGGACCACAAATACTGCTAAATTTTTTGATAAACTTTCTGTAAAAGCTAGCTAGACCATGAAAAGATCTTACCTCAGTAGCATTCATTGGAGTAGGCTATTCAAGGATAGCCTGTACCTTCTCTGGGTCCATTTTTAGACCTTCTGCTGAAACTACAAATCCTAAATACACTAACTCTTTCTTCACAAAACTGCACTTCTTCAAATTAATCAACAATTTCTCTTCTCTCAACTTCTCAAATACCATACGAATATGCATCATATGCTCCTCCAATGTCTTACTAAAGATCAAAATATCATCTAGGTAAACAATGACAAACTTACCCAAAAATTCTTTCAGAACCTCGCTCATGAGCCGCATGAAAGTGGTCGGTGCATTGGTTAGCCCAAAAGGCATGACTAACCACTCATACAGTCCTTTCTTTGTCTTGAAGGCAGTCTTCCATTCATCTCCTTCTCTGATCCAAATCTGGTGATATCCACTCTTCAGATCTATCTTTGAGAAATACACAGCTCCACTCAAACAATCCATAATATCATCCATTCATGGCAATGGAAACTTATACTTGATTGTGATCTTATTTATTGCTCTGGAATCTGTACACATCCTCCACTCCCCATTCTTCTTTGGTGCTAATACCGCTGGTACAGCACAGGGACTCAGACTCTCACGGATCAATCCTTTATGTAACAGTTCATGTACTTGTCTGTTCAACTCCTCACTTTCTGCAGGTGTCATTCTATGTGCTGCCTTATTCGACAAACTCGCTCCTGGGATCAAGTCCATCTGATGACTGATCTTCCTGACTGGTGGTAATCCATCAGGCACGTTATCGGATACAATATCTTGAAACTCATTTAACAAATCTGCAACTTCTATAGGGACATCTTCTACTTCCTCTTTACTAGCTTTTGGAATTAAAGCAAAGCATACATGCTCATGCCTCATACCATCTAGAAAATTTCTTCCATCAACAAAAGTTATCCTTGCATTACCACATACTTTTTCTTCAGTCTCCTTCAATAGTTTTAGCTTATGTCGCACTCCATCCTTTGTCAGGGAATAGGTATTCGCACGACCATCATGTACAGCACATCTGTCAAACTGCCATAGTCTACCCAACAACATGTGACATGCATCTATAGATATGATATCACACAATACCCCATCTTGGTATCCGCCAACCTTGAACTTCACTAGGCATTGTTCATTGACCATGACCTTGTGGTCATCTTTTACCCAGGCAATCCGATATGGATGTGGGTGTTTCTGTCTCTTGAGCTTCAACTTTGTCACCATCTCTTCTGACACCAAATTGTCAGTGCTTCCACTATCAATAATCACATCACAACATTTACCTTCACACTTGCACCTGGTGCGAAATAGGCTCCTCCTTTGCTCAGGTTCATTCTCACCACTCAACAAGACTCTTCTTTTAATCAACGTTTCTTCTCTTTCAGCATCTTCAGAATTTGATGATCTAGCATCTTCATCTACATGTGCAACTCTGGCCTGGCTTTCATTTCTCCTGTCTGTTCTTCCTTGGCGCTGAGGACATTCAAATGCCCTATGACCTTCTTCTCCATAGTGAAAACATGTTCCACGGAAGCCTCCTCTTCCAGATCCTTGTCCTCTTCCTCTTCCTCTCTGATCTCTATGATTCTGATCCTGGAAGTGACTGGAATTATTTCCTCGCTGATTCTGACTGCTACTGGCCTCATCCTTCTTTTTTGGATCTTCATTTCGGCCACCATATGACCGTCCACCAGATCGTCCACCGCAACCTCTTCCGTTTTGTCTGCTCTCGAACTTCTTGTTCAATTTTTCCTCTACTTTTAGGGCAAACTGGTATGCCTCTTCAATACTGTTCATTCGGACCAGATTCAGCTCCTCCTGAATGCTTGGCCTTAACCCATTAAGGTATCGGGCAACTTTTTCTTTATCAGCTTTTGCATGGCGTGTTTCGATGAGAAGTCGATAAAACTCCTCTGTATACTCTGAACAGATCTTCCTGCTTGCTTCAAACTCTGCATTTTCTTCAGTAGGTCAAGCTCATAATCAATAGGAATGAACTGTCACTTCAATTTATCCACCATCCGATCCCATCTCGTGATTTTCTCCTTTCCCCTTCTATTTTGCTCCAACTGAATCTCTTGCCACCATATCTTCGCATGACCTTTCAGTCTGACCTTCGCAAATTTGACCCTATCAGGATCCTCAACATCTTCATCCTCAAAATATTCCTCACATTCATTGATCTAGTCGATCAATTCTTCTAGGTTAAGATTTCCATAAAATGTAGGAACCTCAATCTTAGGTCTTTTCCCAATCTTAGAAATGGCCCGAAAAAGTCTTTCTTCCTCCTGGTTCACAATTTCGACTTCTCCTTCTTGATATTCTTCCTCGGCTTAATCCTCGCTTTCATCTCTAACATTAAGATTCATTCCTCTATGAATCTCTTCTTGCAATGCTCGCACTTGTCTCTACAGCTCTCTAACCTCAGGTGTCACAACACCAGCTCTTCCGCCGCGTTCTCTTCGTAGAGGCATTTTCACGATGCGCGCTGAAACCCTAGCCACGGTCCTGGTGCAAACTGCCTCACAGTCGGCGATCTGTTTACACACTCAAGAACTCCTGCTCTGATACCACTTGATGAAGGGTGCTCCCCTTAATACCACAAGCACATAACAGAAATAGAGAAACAACAACAATAATATGCAAGAACAAAAAATTGGCTTCTTATTATCTCCACAAATGTAGAATTACAAACTTTCAAAATTACAATATGCAAAGCCACATGGGCATTCCCTTACAATATTTTGTAGGACAAAGCCTCGAATCAATACTCAGATCTACTACCCATAACTATTTTGAACTGCCTAAGACAATAATACAGCCTTCCTTATATAGACAATTTTCCACCACCTGGGAAGGTTCCAGAATTTTAGCCAATAAGGCCGACCAAATTTAAAATTATTTTATTTTACATTTTATTACATCATAGTCGGCTCAAGATAACCTTTGAAACCCGAATAGAAATTTTGAAGAAAATTATTTTCTGCCATTTCAGGTGGCCCAACTTCTGAAGACCATAAGTCATCACCAGTTGACCCGATCCGCTATTATAACCCCATTTCAGAAACGCCACGAAGTGCTCTACAGGCTTGACCTGCACAAGCGCCCGTCACCCAAATTTTTGACCTCATCCGCAGTGTCTAAAGCATTCAAAATTGAGTTCAAAGTTTCTGTACCCTGGTGCCAATACCGAAAATCTTCAATATCTTCCAATATACACTTGATCTGGCAATGAAATTTTACTGGCAGATTTATATGACTAAAATGAACCTCCAAGAAAGAAATCAGATCATTCTGAGCACATACAAAAATTACCAAAAATAGTAACTTTTTATAAATAGCAGCTCTGCACAAAATAGCCCTTATTGAATATAAAAACAAAAATATTTTTGGGTGATGCAAGATTGCTCTTACACCCAGGATGCTCTTGCATCAGACACCCAGGGTAATTTGAGAAGTGACCCTGTCACGACTCAGGTGTGCAGAGGAAAACCAAGACAGCTAACCTCCTCCTTTGTTAGCCACGATGAATCTTCAACAGGTCATCCTTTCCACTTGACCAGATATTCTTCATATGTTCTGTTCCTTGTGCTTCTGCCAACACCACTGTCCAGTATATCTTCGATCTCCTTAGTGTCTGAACTAGTTGCTGGAATACTCCACTGTGCTCCTATGATCTCATCTTCAACACCTCCTTCATGATACTCTATAAGATCTGAAATGTTAAAAACTAGTGAAATATTTAGTTCAGTAGACAATTCTACCTCATATGCGTTTCCTGAATTATGTTTCTTCAGTATCCTACATGGTCCAAACTTTTTCATTTTCAGCTTGTTATATGTACCAACTGGAAATCGCTCCTTCCGCAAATGAACCATGACTTCATCGCCAACCTGAAATTCTTTATGCCTCCTTTTCTCATCTGCCTTAGCCTTATACTGCGCATTCATCTTGGTAATATGCTTCCTCACCTCCCCATGGATGTTCTTCAAGTGTTCTGCAAAATCTTCAGCTTCAGCATTACTTATTTCTCCTTTATCTATCTTCCTCAATTCAGATGCATTTCTCGGACTACTTCCATATACAATCTGGAATGGTGATTTACCAGTGCTCCTGTTGACAGAATTATTGTATGCAAATTCCGCCTGTGGTAAAATCAAATCCCATCCTGTTGGCTTATCTCCAACCAAACATCTCAGCAAATTTTTCAAACTTCTATTCACCACCTCTGTCTATCCATCAGTCTGGGGATGATGTGATGAACTGAACTTCAAATCTGTCTTCAACTTCTTCCACAATGTATGCCAGAAATATCCAACAAACTTAGTGTCCCGATTTGGAACTATGGTCTTTGGCAAACCATGAAGTCTCACTACTTCTTTGAAAAATAATTCTGCTACATGAACAGCATCATTAGTCCTCTTGCAGGGAATGAAATGTGTCATCTTTGAAAATCTATCAACCACCACAAAAATTGAATCATGTCCCCGCTGAGTCCTCGGTAAACCAAGAACAAAGTCCATGCTGATGTCCTCCCAAGGCTTCTCTGGTACAGGTAATGACTGATACAAACTTGTATTCTGCTTCACTCATTTCGTCATCTGACATACTCTACAACTTTGTACAAACTTCTTCACATCTTGCTGCAACTGTGGCCAATAATAATTCTCACTAACCAAAGAAAGGGTTTTATCACGACCAAAATATCCAGCCAATCCTCCGCTATGCTTCTCCTTGATGAGATTCTCCCTCATAGAACTTCATGGAATGCACAATTGACTCCCTCTGAATAGCATATCATCTTGGATGATAAAATCCAGCCATTTCATCCTGTCTAGAGTAACAGGTTCTGTACAAGCTTTCCAAGCTTCACCAAAATCAGGATCATCTGGATACAAATTCTTGAGTTCCTTGAACCCAACCACTTCAATCTGCATCTCACATCACAACATTTACCTTCACACTTGCACCTGGTGCGAAATAGGCTCCTCCTTTGCTCAGGTTCATTCTCACCACTCAACAGGACTCTTCTATTAATCAATGTTTCTTCTCTTTCAACATCTTTAGAATTTGATGATCTAGCATCTTCATCTACATGTGCAACTCTGGCCTGCCTTTCATTTCTCCTATCTGTTCTTCCTTGGCATTGAGGACATTCAAATGCCCTATGACCTTTTTCTCCACAGTGAAAACATGTTCCACGGAAGCCTCCTCTTCCAGATCCTTGTCCTCTTCCTCTTCCTCTCTGATCTCTATGATTCTGATCCTAGAAGTGATTGGAATTATTTCCTCCCTGATTCTGACTGCTATTGGCCTCATCCTTCTTTTTTGGATCTTCATTTCGGCCACCATATGACCGTCCACCAGATCGTCCACTGCGACCTCTTCCATTTTGTCTGCTCTCGAACTTCTTGTTCAACTTTTCCTCTACTTTTAGGGCAAATTGGTATGCCTCTTCAATACTATTCATTCAGACCAGATTCAGCTCCTCCTGAATGCTTGGCCTTAACCCATTAAGGTATCAGACAACTTTCTCTTTATCAGCTTCTGCATGGCCTATTTTGATGAGAAGTCGATAGAACTCCTCTGTATACTCCTGAACAGATCTTCCTGCTTGCTTCAAACTCTACATTTTCTTCAGTAGGTCAAGCTCATAATCAACAGGAATGAACTGTCACTTCAATTTATCCACCATCCGATCCCATCTCGTGATTTTCTCCTTTCCCCTTCTATTTCGCTCCAACTGAATCTCTTGCCACCATATCTTCGCATGACCTTTCAGTCTGGCCTTCGCAAATTTGACCCTGTCAGGATCCTCAACATCTTCATACTTAAAATATTCCGCACATTCATTGATCCAGTTGATCAATTCTTTTAGGTTAAGATTTCCAAAAAATGTAAGAACCTCAATCTTAGATCTTTTCCCAATCTTAGAAATGGCCCGAAAAAGTCTTTCTTCCTCCTAGTTCACAATTTTGACTTCTCCTTCTTGATATTCTTCCTTGACTTCATCCTCGCTTTCATCTCTGACATTAAGATTCATTCCTTTGCGAATCTCTTCTTGCAATGCTCGCACTTGTCTCTGCAGCTCTCTAACCTCAGGTGTCACAACACCAGCTCTTCCACTGCGTTCTCTTCGTGGAGGCATTTTCACGATGCGCGCTGAAACCCTAGCCACGGTCCTGGTGCAAACTGCCTCACAGTCGGCGATCTGTTTACACACTTAAGAACTCCTGCTCTGATACCACTTGATGAAGGGTGCTCCCCTTAATACCACAAGCACATAACAGAAATAGAGAAACAACAACAATAATATGCGAGAACAGAAAAATGGCTTCTTATTATCTCCATAAATGTGAAATTACAAACTTTTAGAATTACAATATGCAAAGCCACATGGGCATTCCCTTACAATATTCTGTAGGAAAAAGCTTCGAATCAATACCTAGATCTACTACCCATAACTATTCTGAACTGCCTAAGACAATAATACAGCCTTCCTTATATAGGCAATTTTCCACCGCCTAGGAAGGTTCCAAAATTTTAGCCAATTAGGCCGACCAAAATTAAAATTATTTTATTTTACATTTTATTACATCATAGTCGGCTCAAGATAACCTTTGAAACCCGAACAAAAATTTTGAAAAAAATTATTTTCCCCCATTTCAGGTGGACCAACTTCCGAAGACCATAAGTCATCACGAGTTGACCCGATCGGCTATTATAACCCCATTTCAGAAACGCCACAAAGCGTTGTACAAGCTTGACCCGCGCAAGCGCCCGTCACCCAAATTTTTGACCTCATCTGGGGCTTTTAAAGCCTTCAAAACTGAGTTCAAAGTTTCTTTACCCTGGTGCCAATACCGAAAATCTTCAATATCTTCCAATATACACTTGATCTGGCAATGAAACTTTACTGGCAGATTTATATGACCAAAATGAACCTCCAAGAAAGAAATCAGATCATTCTGAGCACATACAAAAATTATCAAAAATAGTAACTTTCCATAAATAGCAGCTCTGCACAAAATAACCCTTATTGAATATAAAAACAAAAATATTTTTGGGTGATGCAAGATTGCTCTTACACCCAGGATGCTCCTGCATCAGACACCTAGGGTAATTTGAGAAGTGACCCTGTCACGACTCAGGTGTGCAGAAGAAAACCAAGATGGCTAACCTCCTCCTTTGTCAGCCACGATGAATCTTCAATAGGTCATCTTTTCCACTTGACCAGATATTCTTCATATGTCATGTTCCTTGTGCTTCTGCCAACACGATTGTCCAGTATATGTTCGATCTCCTTAGTGTCTGAACTAGTTGCTGGAATACTCCACTGTGCTGCTATGATCTCATCTTCAACACCTCCTTCATGATACTCTGTCAGATCTGAAATGTTAAAAACTGGTGAAATATTTAGCTCAGTAGGCAATTCTACCTCATATGCGTTTCCTGAATCATGTTTCTTTAGTATCCTACATGGTCCAAACTTCTTCATTTTCAGCTTGTTATATGTACCAACTAGAAACTGCTCCTTCCGCAAATGAACCATGACTTCATCGTCAACCTGAAATTCTTTATGCCTCCTTTTCTCATCTACCTTAGCCTTATACTGCGCATTCATCTTGGTAATATGCTTCCTCACCTCCCCATGGATGTTCTTCAAGTGTTCTGCAAAATCTTCAGCTTCAACACTACTGATTTCTCCTTTATCTATCTTCCTTAATTCAGATGCATTTCTCATACTACTTCCATATACAATTTGGAATGGTGATTTACCAGTGCTCCTGTTGACAGAATTATTGTATGCAAATTCCGCCTGTGGTAAAATCAAATCCCATCCTGTTGGCTTATCTCCAACCAAACATCTCAGCAAATTTCCTAAACTTCTATTCACCACCTCTGTCTGTCCATCAGTCTGGGGATGATGTGATGAACTGAACTTCAAATCTGTCTTCAACTTCTTCCACAATGTACGCCAAAAATATCCAACAAACTTAGTGTCCCGATCTGAAACTATGGTCTTTGGCAAACCATGAAGTCTCACTACTTCTATAAAAATAATTCTGCTACATGAACATCATCATTAGTCCTCTTGCAGGGAATGGAATGTGCCATCTTTAAAAATCTATCAACCACCACAAAAATTGAATCATGTCCCCGATGAGTCCTCGGTAAACCAAGAACAAAGTCCATGTTGATGTCCTCCCAAGGATTCTCTGGTACAGGTAATGGTTGATACAACCCTGTATTCTACTTCACTCCTTTCGCCATCTGACATACTCTACAACTCTGTACAAACTTCTTCACATCTTGCTGCAACTGTGGCCAATAATAATTCTCACTAACCAAAGAAAGGGTTTTATCACGACCAAAATGTCCAGCCAATCCTCCGCTATACTTTTCCTTGATGAGATTCTCCCTCATAGAACTTCTTGGAATGCACAATTGACTCCCTCTGAATAGCATATCATCTTGGATGATAAAATTTAGCCATTTCATCCTGTCTAGAGTAACAGGTTCTGTACAAGCTTTCCAAGCTTCACCAAAATCAGGATCCTCTGGATACAAATTTTTGAGTTCCTTGAACCCAACCACTTCAATCTGCATCTCTGTTAGCAATAGTTGCCTTCTGCTAAGAGTATCTGCAACCTTGTTAGACTTTCCACTTCTGTGTTTCAAAACAAATGTATAACTCTGCAAAAACTCAACCCATGTCAAATGCCTCTGATTCAACTTTCCTTGACTATTCAAATATTGCAAAGCTTGATGATCAGTATACAAAACAAACTCTTTAGGAAGCAGATAGTGTCTCCACTTCTTCAATGCTTGAACTATAGCATAAAATTCCTGATCATAAATAGAATATTTTCTCTTGGCATCATTTAACTTCTCACTGAAATAAGCAATAGGTTTACCTTCTTGGCTCATAACAGCTCCTATTGTAGTACCACTAGCATCACAATCTACTTGAAACACCTTATTAAAATTTGGAAGTGCTAAAACAGGTTGTTCTGTAACTTTTTGCTTTAACAATTGAAAGCTCTTTTCTGCCCCATTAGTCCACTTAAACTCTTTTCTATCCCCTCTCATTGTTTCAGTCAAGGGACCACAAATACTGCTAAATTTTTTGATAAACTTTCTGTAAAAGCTAGCTAGACCATGAAAAGATCTTACCTCAGTAGCATTCATTGGAGTAGGCCATTCAAGGATAGCTTGTACCTTCTCTGGGTCCATTTTTAGACCTTCTGCTGAAACTATAAATCCTAAATACACTAACTCTTTCTTCACAAAACTGCACTTCTTCAAATTAATCAACAATTTCTCTTCTCTCAACTTTTCAAATACCATACGAATATGCATCATATGCTCCTCCAATGTCTTACTAAAGATCAAAATATCATCTAGGTAAACAATGACAAACTAGATCGTCCACTAGATCGTCCACCGCAACCTCTTCCGTTTTGTCTGCTCTCGAACTTCTTGTTCAATTTTTCCTCTACTTTTAGGGCAAACTGGTATGCCTCTTTAATACTGTTCATTCGGACCAGATTCAGCTCCTCCTGAATGCTTGGCCTTAACCCATTAAGGTATCGGGCAACTTTCTCTTTATCAGCTTCTGCATGGCCTTTTTCGATGAGAGGTCGATAGAACTCATCTGTATACTCCTGAACAGATCTTCCTGCTTGCTTCAAACTCTGCATTTTCTTCAGTAGGTCAAGCTCATAATCAACAGGAATGAACTGTCGCTTCAATTTATCCACCATCCGATCCCATCTCGTGATTTTCTCCTTTCCCCTTCTATTTCACTCCAACTGAATCTCTTGTCACCATATCTTCGCATGACCTTTCAGTCTGGCCTTCGCAAATTTGACCCTATCAGGATCCTCAACATCTTCATACTCAAAATATTCCGCACATTCATTGATCCAGTCGATCAATTCTTCTGGGTTAAGATTTTCAGAAAATGTAGGAACCTCAATCTTAGGTCTTTTCCCAATCTTAGAAATGGCCCGAAAAAGTCTTTCTTCCTCCTGGTTCACAATTTCGACTTCTCCTTCTTGATATTTTTCCTCGGCTTAATCCTCACTTTCATCTCTTACATTAAGATTCATTCCTCTACGAATCTCTTCTTGCAATGCTCGCACTTGTCTCTGTAGCTCTCTAACCTTAGGTGTCACAACACCAGCTCTTCTACCGCGTTCTCTTCGTGGAGGCATTTTCGCGATGTGCGCTGAAACCCTAGCCACGGTCCTGGTGCAAACTACCTCATAGTCGGCGATCTGTTTACACACTCAAGAACTCCTGCTCTGATACCACTTGATGAAGGGTGCTCCCCTTAATACCACAAGCACATAACAGAAATAGAGAAACAACAACAATAATATGCGAGAACAGAAAATTGGCTTCTTATTATCTCCATAAATGTGAAATTATAAACTTTCAGAATTACAATATGCAAAGCCACATGGGCATTCCCTTACAATATTCTGTAGGACAAAGCCTCGAATCAATACCCAGATCTACTACCCAGAACTATTCTGAACTGCCTAAGACAATAATACAGCCTTCCTTATATAGACAATTTTCCACCGCCTGGGAAGGTTCCAAAATTTTAGCCAATAAAGCCGACCAAATTTAGAATTATTTTATTTTACATTTTATTACATCATAGTCGGCTCAAGATAACCTTTGAAACCCGAACAGAAATTTTGAAGAAAATTATTTTCTGCCATTTCAAGTGGCCCAACTTCCGAAAACCATAAGTCATCACCAGTTGACCCGATCAGCTATTATAACCCCATTTCGGAAATGCCATGAAGCGCTCTACAGGCTTGACTAGCGCAAGCAACCGTCACCCAAATTTTTGACCTCATTCGGGGCCTCTAAAACCTTCAAAACTGAGTTCAAAGTTTCTGTACCCTGGTGCCAATACCGAAAATCTTCAATATCTTCCAATATACACTTGATCTGGCAATGAAACTTTACTGGCAGATTTATATGACCAAAATGAACCTCCAAGAAAGAAATCAGATCATTCTGAGGACATACAAAAATTACCAAAAATAGTAACTTTCCATAAATAGCAGCTTTGCACAAAATAGACCTTATTGAATATAAAAATAGAAATATTTTTGGGTGATGCAAGATTGCTCTTACACTCAGGATGCTCCTGCATCACTTGTGCACAACTATAATAAAGCTGTGGATAATGCATCGTTATCAGTTGACTATGTTGACGAATTGGATATAATGTAGATGGAAGATGTTGTGAAAGTTTTGCGTGAGACATCGGCAAAAGTGGATGCATTTGAATCAATGATGAAAGAAATCTACCACGATCATTGTACAAATAAGGGTCGCAATACCAACTTTATCATTGAAGAATATCTGATGTACTTGAATCATTATGGAGAAATCTTATTGATTTAGATCCTTCTTATCTTGGCTTTCAGTCTTCTTAATTATATGAATAGTTGTATTGAGACTTCTATTTCCATTTTCATCTATGTAAGTTTCATGAATAAGATAATAAATAAATATTTTTGGCTATTCCCATCATGATTACCCCTATACTTGCAACATTTTGCAACATGTTTTTTTCAACTCTGTATTTCTAATATTTATTCCTTCAATGGATGTGCCGAATAAATGTGAGGAATTGATTATAGAGAACATCTTATTCATTCCTACTTCTAACCTAACCCTAATCAATGTTAAACAACTATACCAAAACCTTTTACTATATAAAATAAACTATTAAAAGTAAATCTTAAATGAAAATAAAAATAAAACTATATCTTAACCCATAGCATGACGTTAAATTAAGAACAATGATTATCGTAACCTTAACCCTTCCAATATGTACCATTCTACCTATGCTCATATTCTGGTAGATATCGATATTTCACAGGGTCTTCTTGCTAAAATTAATATTCAGTCATCTAAAGGCTCATGGTTGCAACAACTGGACTATGAGGGTATTCCCTTTAGATGCTAAAAATGTTTCAATATAGGTCATCATGCTTCAAAATGTGGTTCTGTCTTCAAAGTGAAGAGAGGACCTCATAATTGGTGGAAGGATGCCTCCACTGAACATTATATAGTTCTCAAAAGCTCTCCTGAATCTTTATTGGATTAAGATATTCCTAGGTCCCCTGCTGGTGGCTCTATGGCTGAAATTATTGCTAGCCCTGCTGTGCCTTTGCAGGGATCTTTCTCTCCTTCCCCTGGTGGTTCTGTTGTTCCTGCCAGCTCTACTGGTGGATTAGTGGACATTGTTCCTGCTAGCCCTGCTGGTGAATATTCTGGTGTTATCACTTCTCTTGCTAGAAGTCCAACAAGCCCTGCTCTTGAGTTTATTTTTCCTGCCACTTCTGCTGGTAAGATTTCTGCTGTGGGTAATGTTGTCACTGTCCCTCTTGCTAGGAGTTTTTAAGATTGTTTGTTGGGGGTTGTCTCTTTGGATTCAGTTTGCTGGCAGAAGAAGGCTGTGGAAGTCGAAGATGGTTGGATTATCGTCAAAGGAAAAAATTCAAAGAAATCCTCATCTTCTTTCGATATGACCCTCTGATCTCATAAAAAGGGGTTTTAGGCCTGGCATTTTGGTCTTGGTGTCCTTCCTCCTTTTGGATGGACTATTTTGTCGTGGGTGCTTGTAATGTTTTATCGTTTGTGTGCTCTTGTGGGTTCTAGTCATTTGCTTTTGGCTGGACTGTTGTACTTATGGAGCTTCAATAGACTTATCTTTCATCCCAGAATTGTAAAGGGTTTCGGGGTCCTTCTAAACCTATTTTTACCTTAATAAAAAACCTTAACCCTAACTCTAATATATTATGATTATCATTATAGTTACTGTAATATGCTAACTATTCTTGAGTTAGTTGTTACCATGTCCCTACCATTGACCATTCCTTAAATGGTAACATTATATGTGATATTAAGGATAATTATCATGTTAAACTGTAAACAACATCAAAAGATGTATTCCAAATTAGGATACTTTAATCCTAACTCTAAAACCTATATGCCATCGCTAACTATGTCCATAATCTTACTCTTGCACAAACCCTAATACTAACCATATACCTAACACTACATATGATTTAACCCTAACTATAAATCATACATCCTAATGTACTACACACAACCTTAAATTGATCCTTACCCCAACCCTACATGTACAATAGCCTAAATGTAATAGTAACTATTAGTAATCTTGACCATATTACTAGTTGTAATGCTAACCCTAACCCCTTACCCTAATCTTTACCTTTAATGTGAGAGGTGCAAGTCCAAAATTAATAGTACTCCTAAGGTTAAAATTAAAACCTAATTGTAAGATCATCACCCTCTTGATTAGCATATGTAAAATGGTTAACATGACGCTTATATGATACTAATCCTAACTGTAAGCATAGAATCTTGTCCCTAATCGTAACCTTAACCCTAACTCTAATATGTTTTTATTAACATTATAATTACTTATATATGGTAACTATTAAAGTTAGTTGTTACCATGTCTCTACCATTTAAAATACATTAAATGGTAATGTTAAATGTGATACTAATGATAATTATCATGTTAAAATGTAAACAACATCCAAAAATGTATTACCAAGTATGAAACTTTAATCTTAACTCTAAAACCTAGATCCCATCGCTAACTACGTCCATAATCTTACTCTCACACAAACCCTAATACTAACCCTATACCTAACACTACGTACGATTTAACCCTAACTATAAACCGTACATCATAACACTGCACAAAACCTTAAACTGACCTTATCCCTAAGCCTACATGTATAATAGACAAAATGTAACAGTAACTATTAATAATCTTGACCATATTACTAACCGTAATGCTAACCCTAACCCCTTACCCTAATCTTTATGTATAATGTTACACTAAATATGATACACCCTCGTGAAATTTTTGTGCTAGACATCAGGGTATGTGCAAGATCATGGTATGCCAAACTAGGCCCTTAAGTGGCAATGAAAATTCAGAAAATCAAGTTTAGGCAAGTTGACATAAAAAATTGAACAAGTTATAAATATTATATCAAAAATATGTAAGAATAGAATATGTATAAAATTAAAGTTAGTTTCTAAGATACTAGGCCTTGTTTGAAATTTATAATTATTTTATATGTTGAAAATTTTAAATTTCAATGTAGTAGTATGAAAATTTTAGGAGAAAATAAGAAGTAGGTGTATGTTTGACCACCTTAAACACAATCAAATGATTTTTTTTTTTACAAGATTCTAGATATAAGTAGTAGACTCATGTCCGGATGTGACACATATTTTATTGTAATTTTTTTCAGGTAAATTATTAATTATGATTTTTCTTCTACAACTTTTCCAAAATACAAAAAATCTCATGTTGGACAACGTTAACTTAGTCTTAACTTTATCAAATTGAAAACTTCTTTTATTTTTCTTGTAGTAGGAAAAGCATAGAATGTGACACATATTTTGGATTTCAAAAATGTTATATAGTTTGAAATTTATAGCTATTTTTCAATAAGTATATCAATTAGGACTAGAAACATAACAAGTGGGTGACCCCACAATAGTGGGTTACACTTTTTTAGACATGCTGATTTTTGTTGAAATAACACATTTTTAATAAAATGTTGTGATTTAAGCCTTGAGAGGTTCCATTTGAAGGAATTAATTACAAAAGGTTAGCCCAAAGCCTCTTAGATAGAAAAAACATCGATATAACATTTATACTCCTCATTCATACCTACAATGGAGTCTCATTCTTACCTATTAAAATGCTGATAAAAAATCACTTCGATTTTATCTTTTGGCAGATCAAATGAATCCATTTGACAAACCTATCTATGTAGTAAGGTACTACTGAGAAAAATATTTTCAATAATTATAATGTTAATATATATTAAGTTTATTATGAATTTGTATTTTTAGTTGTACTAAACATAGATATTTCATCGTATGTCTACCTCTATGTTTGACACTTATGAAAAAATAGTAAATGAGAGAAATAAAAAATATCTATGCCCTTGGTATTGAAGTTCTCTTTCTATAAAAAAAAATAAAAATAAAATTGGACAAATACATGACAAGTTATAAGCTATGAAGTCAAGGTATGTCAAAATTATGATTTAGTCAAATTCAAACATTAATAAAATATGCAATAATCATGATAATGTCATCAAACCAATTGCATGCCCTCCATATGGATGTTAAAAAAATAAATTCAAAAGAAGCACATTGATATCTATTTTAGAATAAAAGTTATGCTCTATGAAAATAATGTAACTCTTTGAAAATGACGTTTTAAAAAACATACCAATTTTTGTGGGAGAAAGAAAAAATTATTCAAAAATAAAAATAAAAAATATATTTAGAATCTAGAGAGAAAATCCTAAAAGACTCCAATTTACTTCATATTCTAATTTCAAACGGTTTAATGACTATATGCATTCGAATTCAAATTTTTTTTTAAAAATGTAGAGTTCAGTGTCCGTTCAGGCAAAAAAGTGTAACCCACTACTGTGGGTTCACCCAAGTAGGTGTATGTCTAACCACATTAAACAAAATCAAATGATAATATTTTTTATAAGATTCTAGATAAAAGTAGTAGACTCATGTCCGAATGTGATGTATATTTTTTTGTATTTTTTTTCTAAGTAAATAATTAATTATGATTTTTCTACTACAAATTTTTCTGAATATAAAAACTCTCGTGTCTGACCACCTTAACTTAGTCTAAACTTCATGAAATTGAAAGAATTGGGTGAAGCATGGATTGTGATGTATAAATTTAAGATTTCAAAAATGTTATATCAACTTTGAAAGTTATAGTTGTTTTTCAAAGAGTCTATCAATCGGAACTTCTTTTTCACATCGCCACTTTTTGGCATACCATGATCCTGCACATACCCATCTACAAAAGTGGATGCATTTCCATCAATGATGAAAGAAGTCTACCACAATCATTGTACAAATAAGGATCACAATACCAACTTTATCATTGAAGAATATGTGATGTAATTGCATCATTATGGAGAAATGTTATTGATTTAGATCGTTCTTATCTTAGCTTTCTGTCTTCTTAATTATCTAAATAGTTGTATTGGGACCTCTATTTCCTTTTTCATCTATGTAAGTTTCATGAATAAGATAATAAATAAATAGTTTTGGATTTTCCCATCATGATTACCCCTATACTGGCAACATGTTTTGTTGAACTCTGCATTTCTAATATTTATTCCTTCAATGGATGTGCCGAATAAATGTGAGGAATTAATTATAGAGGACATTTTATTCATTCTTACTTCTAACCTAACCCTAATCAATGTTAAAAAACTATACCAAAACCTTTAACTATATAAAATAAACTATTAAAAGTGAATCTTAAATAAAAACTAAAATAAAACTATATCTTAACTCATAGCACGACGTTAAACATGTCCCTACCATTGACAATACGTTAAATGGTAACATTAAATGTGATACTAATGATAATTATCATGTTAAACTATAAACAACATCCAAAAATGTATTACCAAGTATGATACTTTAATCCTAACTCTAAAACCTAGATCCCAATGCTAACTACATCCATAATCTTTACCTTTAATGTGAGAAGTGCAAGTCCAAAATTAATAGTACTCCTAAGGTTAAAATTAAAACCTAATTGTAACCATAACCCTCTTAATGAGCATATGTAAAATGGTAAACATGACACTTATAGTAACCCTTAATGTGATACTAATCCTAAGTGTAAACATAGAATCCTATCCCTATCCCTAATCGTAACCCTAACCCTAACTCTAATATGTTATTGTTAACATTATAATTACTTATATACGGTAACCATTAAAGTTAGTTGTTACGATGTCCCTACAATTGAAAATACGTTAAATGTGATACTAATGATAATTATCACATTAAACTGTAAACAACATCCAAAAATGTATTACCAAGTATGAAACTTTAATCCCAACTCTAAAACCTAGATTCGATCACTAACTAGGTCCATAATCTTAGTCTCACACAAACCCTAATACTAACCCTATTCCTAACACTACATATGATTTAACCCTAACTATAAACTGTACATCATAACACTGCACATAACCTTAAACTGACCCTATCCCTAAGCCTACATATACAATAGACAAAATGTAATAGTAACTATTAATAATCTTGATCATATTACTAACCCTAATGCTAACCCTAATCCCTTACCCTAATCTTTACGTATAATGTTACACTAAATATGATACACCCTCATGAAAGTTCTGCGTGAGACATCTACAAAAGTGGATGCATTTCCATCAATCATGAAAGAAGTCTACCGTAATCATTGTACAAATAAGGATCACAATACCAACTTTATTGATGAAGAATATGTGATGTAATTGCATCATTATGGAGAAATGTTATTGATTTAGATCGTTCTTATCTTAGCTTTCAACCTTCTAAATTATCTGAATAGTTGTTTTGGGACTTCTATTTCCCTTTTCATCTATGTAAGTTCCATGAATAAGATAATAAATAAATAGTTTTGGCTATTCCCATCATGATTACCCCTATACTAGCAACATTTTGCAACATGTTTTATTGAACTCTGTATTTCTAATATTTATTCCTTCAATGGATGTGCTGAATAAATGTGAGGAATTAATTATAGAGGACATCTTATTCATTCCTTCTTCTAACCTATCCCTAATCAATGTTAAACATCTATACCAAAACCTTTAACTATATAAAATAAATTATTAAAAGTAAATCTTAAATGAAAACTAAAATAAAACTATATCTTAACCCATAACATGACGTTAAACATGCCCCTACCATTGACAATACATTAAATGGTAACATTAAATGTGATACTAATGATAATTATAATGTTAAACTATACACAACATCCAAAAATGTATTACCAAGTATGATACTTTAATCCTAACTCTAAAACCTAGATCCCATCGCTAACTACGTCCATAATCTTACTCTCACAAAAACCCTAATACTAATCCTATACCTAACACTACATATGATTTATCCTCGACTATAAACTGTACATCATAACACTACATAAAACCTTAAACTGACCCTATCTGTAACCCTACATGTACAATAGCCAAAATGTAACAGTAACTATTACTAATGTTGACCATATTACTAACCGTAATGCTAATCCTAACCCCTTACCCTAATCTTTACATATAATGTTACACTAAATATGATACACCATGTAATTGTAAACATAACATCCTAACTCAAACCTCCAACTTAGTATGACACAATAATATTGATACTAATCGTAACTATAATTGTAACTGGTCACACAAAACTACTCCTAAGGTGAAATTTTAACCCTAATTGTAACCATAACTATGTCATTTTACCATAGGTCAAATGCTAACCATAACGGTTATACTATCCCTTAATAGGTTAAACCATAACCCTAATTGTAACCATAACCCATCACTAACCCTACAAGAAACACTACATACGAACCCCAAATCATATTAAAAATTTGACCATTGACCCTATTTGTCATACTAACCTTAACAAATCTTTTAACCCAAATACTAATCTGAACTCAACACTCTACATCCCATCATTAACCCATGATTAACTCTAACCCTATTAGTAACCCTAACCTTAATCCCTTACCCTAATCTTAAACCTTAATGTTACGCTAAATATGATACTAATCCTAACTGTAAACCTAACATCATATCCCTAACCACATCCTTAATCTCAACCTATCCCTAACCCTAACTGTAATTGTAAGTCTTACCTGAAGCCTAACTCATAAGCTAAAATATCCTACTAACCCTAACTCTAACCCTATCCCTAACCCTAACCCTAATTATAACTCTTACTCGAAACCTAACTCATAACGTAAAATATCCTACTAACCCTAACTCTCACCCTATCCCTAACCCTATCCCTAATAGTAACTCTTACCTAAAGCCTAACTCACAACATAAAATGTCCTACTAACCCTAATTCTTACCCGATTTCAAATTATTTTAATAATTTATAATTATATACTATTTTTTATATTTTACAACATTAAACCTAATTGTTGTCCTAACAATTTTATTTTATTTTAATTTTCTGCCATATACATAAACATTAAAAATTGTAAAATGCCTACTATTTTGCGTTGCGACTGCTACTAGCTTATATTCTCGGCATATTATATATATAACTGTATACTAGCAATCACACCTTAGTGTGCAACAGGTACACCATATTTATGACGAAAAAAAATTGCTTTCTTTTTTAAAGTAGTAATAGATTATTATTTGTAAAATTATTTAACTGAATAGAAACATTGTAATTTTATTGTTTTAAATGTTTGTTGAGATAATGGTTAATTGTTCAAGTATGTGTTGACTAACACATTTTGGAAGGATAATGGTTGACCATTCAAGCTTGTGCTGACTAATCTCACTTTCCAAGTGATCTTGCAAAGGACTAAAAAAACTCACACCTTTGCTCTATCTCCAAAACAATGTGATGAATGAAATAGAGTTCATAATCTTAACAATAATCTTTAGAATATTCCTAGCAACAATGCACAAAAAAATTTACAGCATTCAAATTCATATATTATTGTGATACAAAATGGATTTTCTTAAATGACGAATAAAACATAAGTTGTTACTGGCTTAGTGGCCATTATACCATCACCTAAACGTGATAAAATGCAATGTATTTCAAATCCGGTCTGACTAAAAGTTACCTAACTATAGGAAGGTTTATAAAAGAATTACCATCTAGTTTTAAATCTTTCAAACGCATGCACGCATTCTAGGTTTGGAACTGCATGTCTGCCAATTTTTGTAACAACATTGTAGGAACGTGCAAGACGATTGAACACTTGTTGACCGTTAGATTGCCCCGCCATTTTATCCTCCTATCTTGTCATTTTATTTTCTCGCCCGCTTTAAATGGTACCACTATAGTAGATGATATCAACCCAAAAAAGAAGAAAGTTACTTGCATCATAGTAGACGTGTGGATGTGCTTGGGCCTCCAGACAGTGGCCAAACTTCATCATATTTTGCTGGTGGCTTTCAATACATCGCTTGTTTCCATCTTTGCCATCCAATACTCCTATCCCAAGCTTGTCTCCACGGTGTAATTACATATGGTAAATGATTAAATTAGGTTTGGTGCCAGGGTGTAATGTTTAGAGTTACGAATAGTAATATGTCAACATCTTTAAGACTAAACAAATGGTTAGGGACAAGAAGACGTTAAATTCCACCCTTCAAAATAAGTTGTCAACATAGGTTTTTAAAGTGCAGAAATGTGTTTAGTAGTGAAATGGAGAATAAAATCCCTTTCACTAATTAGATAGATGTACATAATAACTATAATATTAATTTAGATTTGTATTTAATGGGATTGTTTAGAGATTAATAAATGGATAAGATATTAGTTTTAGAAATAATATTATAGATTTCATATGTTGATGTTACATAAATTTTAGCAAAATGAATCAAAATAATTAAAATTTAAATAATTTATATCTTTTTAGCAAAATGCAAATAATAATTAAAATTAGTAAAAAAAAAATTAATTTATATTGTATTAATATATTTCTCAATTTCATAAGTTTATTATAAGAAATCAAAACAATCAAATTCAAAATTGATTCAATTATTTATAATTTTTTTATTGCACCAATCACTATTTTTTTACTGTATTAAATTTTAGCAAGATAAAGCTTTGAACAAAAAAAAAATAGCATGAAACGATAGTTTATTTTTTTAGCTTAATAATTTTTTTTGGTTTTTTTTTACACGAAATGGTTTCAAAACTCATGTGCATTACATAGGATTATTTTTAAAATATAAAACATATGCAATTTATACCAATAATACACTTATACTTACCTTAAATGTCCACTTGTATGTTTTTTATCAATCTATCTCATCATCTATATCGCTTTCTATTTCTTTCTCTCTATCTCTTCCTCTCTATGTATCCCTTTGCATCTCTCTAGATCTATTTCTATCTTACATCTCGACCTATTTCTATCTTTCTATCTATTTTTCTCCCATCCTCTCCATATTTCTATCTTTTTATCTCTACATCTTCATATTTTTCCACCATTTATCCCTCTATCTCTATCTCTATCTCTATCTCTATCTCTATCTCTATCTCTATCTTGTTATCTCTCCATCCCTATATATCTCTCCCTTTCTTTATCTCTTTATATATAACTTCTTATATATATATATATATATATATATATATATATATATATATATATATATATATATATATATATATATATATATATATATATCCTCCATATCCATCTCCATCACTATCTTTGGCTTCCTCTCTAAGTTTCTAACGGTATCTCCTTACCTCTTTTTCTCTCACTGTTTCCCCTTCTATATCTCAATCTATAGAACACTCCAGTAACAAATGTAAAGCCCTTAAGAATTCTGACTAATCTATATGAATTATAACTTAACAATTACATTAAATTCTATGTATGTGAAAGAGTAAGTTTATTTTCTAATATTGCGTAGCATGAGCGTAAAGCTTTACGAGCTGTTCTACGCTTTTCTCAATATAAACTTCACTAGAAAAGCCTCTAGGAAGTCCATGCTAGCGGTGGTGTAGAAACAATGGGTGACTTGTGTGTGTGTGAAAATTGTACCTGATCTATAGACACAACACTTCAGTAAAACATTAGAGGTTAGTGATAATCAAAATCGTGCAAAATTGAAATCTAATTTAACCAAGCGATTTACTGCCTTCTAGTAGGTGCGAGATTAATGTTCTCAGATTGTTATCGAGATCAGTGACCTAGACGACACCTAAACGAAGGATTTGAATGCAATTGATCTAGATATGAAATATGAATGCAATTAATCTATTTTTTTGGATTTTCTATGCAATAGGAATGAAAAACTGATATGAAATCTATGCTAATGTGAAAATTGATCTAACAATGATATGAATCTATGCTAAATGATATGCAATGCTAATCTAGAAATGATATGATATGAGAATGAAGATTCTAACAATAATATGAAAGCTATGAATTTGAAATTGATCTCATAAAGCTTCGAATCCTCAAATTTATCTTTCAAGCTTCAATTGTGCAAATTCTCCAAATCTGATATGCTATGATTCCTGTAGAGTAAGTTTGCAATTTGCGAGATGATTTGGGATGAGCTGAAGCCTTAATTTATAGAAATTTAGGGCTTTGGAGGTGCATGGGAAAAAGCCATAAATCACTCAAATAACTCAGGTTGATTTTTGAGTTATTTTTAAATAAAGATAATTTAATCCACAAAAACATGCAAAAGCAGAGATTAACTCAAAATAGAGTTTAGCTTTAATTGATAATTGATAGTTGTTTGCTTTTATGATTGTGCATGTTTTATTTATGAATTAATTTAATAATAAAGTGATTTATTTCCAACTTAACTGCTTTTAAAAATAAAACAATTGATTTATGGGTTAATCAATTATTTAATCAAACTTTTATTAAAAACTATATTATTAAATAATGACAACTTGCTTTAATTAAGTAAATAAGAATTTAATCAATTATTCATATGATATTAGATTTATTGTCAAAATTAAATAATACAATTAATAATAGATAGAATTAAATTTAATTACACAATTAAGTGGCAAATATTAAATCTAATTAATTAAATATGAAAATATTTAATTAATCAAACTTTAGGATAAATGTGATTTATTGCCAAATAATTATAAAATTAAAGATAATTATGATGATTAGGAATATTACTAGGAATATTCCCCGACGCAGAATTTAAGATAATCAATTATGATTCGATGATGTTTAGATGTGCCTTAGGTTAGGACTTTGATGTTGATTTCGTTCGATATGTAGATACAGGATATTAATGAACTTATAGCCCATTTTTGGGGTATTACATTTTGCCCCTCTTTGAATTACTGTGCGAAGCGCAGTGGTTCAAAGATAGTTTGTGTTTGATAAAGATATGAAACTGATGTTTGAAATTGAGACAGAAGTTGATTGATATTGATTTGATATGGAGATAATAGGTCCTGAATGACCAAAGATAATGTTTACTATAACAGCAAATGAACCTATGATTGCGAAAAAGTGTCAAAACGCTTGATTCCAAACCTTAGGATTGCAAAGAAGTGAGTGACCCGTTCTAGACTCGATTGTCTTAGCAGAACTAGCAGGTATCACATGCAAACCCTTCAGTCATCGAAGAACCAAGGAAAGAACACTATGATCTGATGGTTGCAAAAATTGATACAGTTTACAAGATTAGGGGAATACCAGATTGATATGGATCTTGATGAATCTGATATGCCCCAAGTGATGATAGATTTGCCCCGAGCGATGAGGACTTTTGATGAATCAGTAACTAGACGTGATTGTTTGTCTTGATCATTGATGAAAGATATTGATAGACTTGATCGATAGAATTTTGATTTACAGACTTTGAATTGATGTGCAATACCATGCCCCCTTCGGGATTAAAATTGAAATCTGACAAGAAAAGTCAGCGTTGAGAGCTCAGAAGCATGTTAATTGATTGGAAAAGTGGTTAAACACGTTGAAGAACGCATTCTGCATCGTCGGAAGGTCCCAAAAGACCAAGGTTGACTAGGTTTGATCATGAGTTGACCATAGTTGACCAAGTTGAAATTTTGATAGTTTGATGTAAGATAATCAGTTAAGTTGAAAAATAGATTTCTACTATGATTGAAGGTTGATTATGCAAGTAGTTGACAATATGAATGATTTCAGATTTCAATTTTGATCCCGAAAAAGGATTCTACTTGCTGTTTCATTGGAGGAACCTTCATGTGAGATTCAGCTCTTGTTAGACTTGAAGATGTGATTTGAAGAATCATTTAAGCATTGAAGTTCGTTTAGTCATTGTGAGATCATGCAAAGAGACATGCAAAATGAAATGCAACCTAAGACCTAGGACCTACTCACTGATCATATGTCGATTTGTTATCATCATTGAACTTTTAGGTAACCAAATAAATCAATACAATGCCCACTAGCTAAAAAAAACCATAGACATATGAATATTGATTTGTATGCGCAAGAATCAATACAACCCCCACTGGTCAAACAACCATGGACATATGAATATTGATTTTATTTTTGGAATGTCATATTAGATATAAGTACCAAGGCATAAACGCTAAGATGACTTGAATATCATGTCCATTTTGATATAGCAATTTGTATAAGCATCAAAACATAAACATCATGATGACTGGAATACTCCTTGCATAGAAAACACATCAAATAGTCAAGAGATCATTCTAAATCCAGTGTGAATTACCCGTAGTGACCCTTTATCATTCACAACCTTAGGTAAGATCGTGTTTCATAGTAGGAGAAAGAACTCACTCAAAAAGACAATAGTTAGATCAATACTTCTTTGAATCATCTGGGTATCAATGGTCGAGGTACGCATGGCCATCCAATTCGAGATAGAGGCTCTTACAGTCGGACACCATTTCAATCCAAAATTTCCAAAGACGTTAGATTTTCACATACAAGCAGAAGACAAAGAAAAGATTATGCCCCCAGTCATCACTCTCTAAATCCTATAAAGGACGTCATCGAAGAGCTCAAAGGGACACAATATGAAAAAATCTCAATGCGAATCAGTAAGCATACAAGGAGATAAAAGCATGTAAAAAGCATAGATTGTTTTCAGTTGAGTTTTGATGTTTGATTGCATTGTTGTAGATGCAAAATCCTTTCTGGAGACAAGACTGACTGACTGACTCACATGAAGCTTCAAAGGACTCTGACTAGATATGATCCATCTAAGATACATGGGAGACCATAGGATATGACATTGATTTCCCCCAAGTGTTAAACATTGATAGGATACAGACGCTTGAGTCAATTGGTGTACAGACTGACTTATTGAAAACTAGAAATGCAGAAACAAATCGAGAGATATGTACAAACTAAAGCAAGACTGAAAGCTAGGAAAGACCAAGATTACACTGATAGATGGAGCATTTGGAACAAGTGGCACCCGTTTGTCGGGTTTTCACCATCTTCGTAGAGATTCTATTTTTGCTACCAAGGCACCTGTTTCCAAGTTTTCACCAAGGCACTTTTTCTTTTCTTTTTTTTTGTATTTTTCATTTTTCAAATTTTTTTGTACTTTTGATATTTTCTTATTTTTTTGTGAATCATCAAGGTGCCTATTGCTAGGTTTTCACCAAGATGTTTATTTTTTTAGGACTTTTTCCAATTTTTATAATTTTTTTAGGACATTTTACCATAGACTGAATGCCTTAGGCGTAGAATTTCTTCAGATGGAGAACATTGATTAGTTCTTGGAGCTGTTCTCCTTCAGTCATTGAGAGTTGATAGGCACCATAGCCAAAAGTAACAGTGATTACAAAGGGACCCAGCCAGTTGGGTTCAAACTTCCCCTTGCATTCTCGATGGGATTGATTTTTAGGATTTTCTTTCAAGACTAGATCACCAACCTGAAATTCTCTATGTCTGACTTTCTTGTTGTAGCCTCTAGACATTCTCTTCTGATATACTCTGAGATGATCATATGATGCTTGTCTGTGCTCATCTAGTAGTTCAAGTTCTTGCAACTTAAACACTCTGTAGTCATCATCAGTTACTAGACCATGCATTCTGATTCTTAGTGATAAGATTTCGACCTCAATAGGCAGTACAACTTTAGACCCATAAACTAAAGTGAATGGAGTAGCCCCAGTAGGTGTTCTGATACTTGTTCTGATACTAGTTCTGATACTGGTTCTGATACTTGGTTCTGATACTTGTTCTGATACTTGGTATATTTGATAGCATCTTTTTTTTTATTGCAAACTCCCAAGCAAGATCATATCATGTAGTCCCAATGTCTAGCAAGGTGGAGAACAAGAGGGATTGGCAAGAAAGTGGAAGAGATGGAAGATAAGAGAATGAAAGCTAATGAAGGGAAGAAATCCTCAAGGGCAAACTCCTCAAGAATACTTAAGCTAGGGAAAAATTGTCATGTAAAGCGCATTTGGACAAGCAATGAAAGACCATCATAGGATAAGTCACAGTAGCATAATGCCAAAGAAGGAAAGGATGTAGTCCAAAAGAGTAGACATGTCAAGAGGCTTCATAGCACTGTGTTTTACTCTTTCTTTCTTTTTTTTAGATCAATACCAAAGGGCAAAATGATAGCGAAAGACTAGAATGAATGGAGGAAAATAGATATGAAGGCTAAGCAGGAAGGGAATGAAAGCAAGATCATCATCAAACAACTCACAAAATAGCCAAATGTTCGTGTACAGATCAACTTTGTCAAGATCAAAAAGAGAAGATGGAATGGATGAAATATGTAGAAGAACTACGCATGATGCCTGATTGTCAGGTTTTCATCATGGTACTTATCCAAGGCGCCACAAGGGAGTGGTTTTCACCATAGGATGAATTTATTTCTCTTTACTTTTGCTACCAAGGCACCTGTTTCCAGGTTTTCACCAAGGCACATTTTCAATTTTTTATTTATTTTAAATTTTTTTGGAAGAAGGCAAGCTTTTTAGATAATGCTCCTTGAAAGGATAAACCATGATATGCCAAGGATTCAAAATGATACGCTCAAAGATGCTGATAGGGAAAGGGAGATGGAAGGTAAAAATGGAGGATAAGGTTTTATGTAAAGCGAGTGAGGTTGGAAGATAGGAGGAATAGGCAAATGAGGAAAAAGGATAGAAGGTAGAAGGATAATGAATGGAAGGATTGTGAAAGGGTAGACAGAAAGGAAGGAAAGATCAATGTAAACACACACCTTGAAGGGTGGTGAGAGGGTGGAGGAAATGTGAATGAAGGAATACATGAAGGAATATGGTGAATGGATAGCAGAGGTTGAGGTTTAGGCACATGGAATGGAAGAATATTTTTGGAGGGAGATGAAGTGGAAGCCTTTGGAAGCTTGAATGTCAATTTCACTTTTTGCTCAACACCAGACTCTTTCAAGAGAGACTTTGGAATCCATATAGCCGTAGGCTTTTTATTTCCTTTTGATGATCTAGAGATAATATCTTCAATGATGGATTTTGGAACCCATACTTGTCTTGTAGTTTTTTTCTTAGATATCTCTTTTGACTTTATGTTTCCATATCTATTAGAGGAGACATGGTGATCTTCTTTTTTTGATGGATTCTTGTATTGCTTCTTTTTCTTGTATCGAACATTCAAGTTACTTCCAAAAGACTTGGGATTGGTGGAAGGAGGATATGACTGGTTTAGATGGGTGGATGGATGAAAAGGATTCAAGGGTATGCATCTATGTTGATCTTGAGGAAAGATGGGAGATGGAGGGATGTAAGGGCCCAATATGGATGGTGAATTAGGAGAGTTAGGAGGGGAAAGTGAAGGGACATAAGGACCCAAGATGGAAGGTAGATGTGAAGCTCTTAGTAGTGGTGGAAGAGGTCCAAGGATGGAAGTGGAAGACGCAAAAGGATAATCAATAAGTTCATCAGCATCTATATGACAACCAAGGATATCAGCATCTTTAGAGTGAGCATTAGAATTTTCAATAGAATCGTGGACATCTTGAATATGAGCACCTTCTTTGATAGGATTGTTCAAAGCTTGCAAAGACTTAGGAAGAGTAGAAAGTGGAAGCGAACATGGAGTGGTAGAACAAGAAGATGGAAGACTTTGATCTTGACAAGAATCTTTGGAAAGCATAAGCGTATAATTTTTCTCTTGATTTTCAATAGGCTCAACATTGGAAGTAACAACACCATTTTCAATAACCTTAATGGAAGTATCATCTTTGGAAATTGGAAGTGGGGTAAGGTTATTTTGATTGTCAATAAGCTCAACAGTGTAATTAGTAGCTTGATCTTGCTTAGGAGAAGACTTAAGACATGGTGGAATGCATGAAAAAGGGTGTGTAGGATCAAAAGAACCATGAAGCAGATAAGAGACATCGGGAAAAGAAGTGGATGACATGGAGGGTTCTTGATCTTGATCTTTCTTTATGTTCTTTTCTTCATTATTTTTAGAGTCCTCTTGACATGGAGCCACATCTAAGGAAAAGGAAGCATGTTGGGATTGTATGGATGACTTTGGAAGAGATGGTGGAAGACTAGCTGAAGTAGGGATTATAGCATATGAAGGCTTAGGCTCTTTAGGTTTATCATTATTGAAAGTAGTTACAGCCAAGTGAAGGTTAGCTTGAGTTTCTTTAAGAGATAGCCCTGGAGGAACCACATGAAAAGTATCAGGGCTTGTGTCGGATGAAGGTTCTGTGAAAGATTTGAAAGACTCAAAAGCTTTAGGAAATGTATGGGTATTGGAGGAAGTAGGGGATGGAAGGGAACCATCACTAGACAAAGGTTCAACATTAACATGATCTTGCTTGAGAATGTAATCTTTATTTTTAGCTAGAGAGTTCTTAGAGGAGAGATCCTTATAGTATTGACGTTTCAAGCTAGCACGATGCATTTTATAGTCCTCAGCAGTAGTAGATGGATCATAATCAAGGTATTGTCCACAAAAGCTATCAAAATCTCTTTCAAAATTAGAATCATATGGATCACCATCACGATCTATCCAATGTGACGGCCAATTTTTAGTAAGTAAGAACACACGATGAGGAGGACTCTTAGGAACAGAGGTGTCATAGGTATCATTATATTGTCTGTCATCATAGTCATCATAGTCTCCAAAGCTGGATGTGTCACTTTCCGTGGAAGAGGTATCATAAGGGTTGTCACGTTGCTCACATTTTTTCTGAGGGTATGGTGACATGTACAAGTCTTTATCAAATGGAAAAGAGTATAAAGATTCCATGGAGAACTCTTTAGGTTCCTTTTCTTTCTTAAGATTGTTAAGTTCAACTTGCATAGCTTGCAGCTGCTTCATCATAGCAGTGATTAGAGTTTCTTCCTCTTGTGTACTGATTCTTTGAGACGTGTACTAATTCTCAATGGCTACTGCTCTGTTTTTGACACAGTGATTTATTTGACAGATTTTGAAATTAGGCTGAAAAAGCTAAGTATCTAGCAATTCTGACAATTTTCTAACAACTCTCAAAAATTTTCCCAAACGACACTCTGCAGACTCGTACAACAGTGGGTATGCTATGAAACAACAATTGCAAAACTCGTATGACAGTTGGGTAGCAATGAAATGACAGTTGAAAATCTCATACAACAGTTGCAAGATTTTATACGACAGTTGCAAGCAGGATTTTGACTTTTAGAATTTGTTGGCATGAAAACTCGTACGACACTGAGTACTCAATCATACAATAGATGGGTTGTAATGAAACAACACTTGACAATATCATACGATAGTTGCAATATTTTGACTTTGAGAATTTGCTGGCATGGAAACTCGTACGACATTGGGCTTGCTATCATACGACAGATGGGTTGCAATGAAATGACACTTGATGGAAACTCGTATGACTTTCTGACCTCCTGAGATGACTTTTGACTCCAGAAAAGAATTTGACTTCAGATTTTGCAAATTTTGAGTTTTCATATTTGGATTGTTTGCAAATTTCAATGTCTAGATTTGAAGATTGTAATAGATTTGTTCATTTTCAGTAACCAGATAGATAAACAAGCACGCAAAATAGCAAGCAAGTGATTTCAAGCATGTCTGAAAATAATGAACAAGGGCAAAAGCAACCTTGCGCATGAACAATCAAGTGACTTATTCATTCTAATCCTCAAAAGCGCTAATTGTGTATGTTCCAAAAATGTTTTGCAATAACGCACATATACCCTATAAAATGAAAATTTGGCCTCGCTAGGGTTTTTAGTAATGGTTTGACTCTGCAACTTTTATGATCCAAAGGGGTGAACTCCAATCCCGGCGCACCAGGGTTTTGACACAGTCCGAGAACTTAATCTTCAGGAGCTGCTAGGGAGATCTAACAACCCAACAATGAACCATACCCATGGAGATTTCTTCCACAAGGACATTTATATAGCGGCTGTCACTACCACGTCTGAAATGGCTATGACCGCTTGAGGTTCCGTCAACGCAGTTTGCCCTGTGAAGGGATTGTCCGCTATGGTTAACCCTCTCTAAAGGTGACTCATAGTAGTATACCACAAGGGGACTTGGCTCCAGATCCAAGGTTTTTGACACCTTTTCACTTTTAACCCAACCAAAGCAAGCAAATTAATCCGACACGCTAAGACAAAGTTTTGCTTCACCAAGGTCTATGATGCCAACTCCACGTGATCTATCAACCTCTCTAGGGAGAGAATGTATCAATCAATAAGAGAAGGCGCACTAACCAATTTTGATTCACCAAAGCTCGTGATGTCAACCCCACGTGATCTATCAACCTCTCCTGGGAGAGAATGTATCGATCAATAAGAGAAGACACACTAACCAAGTTGAATGTGAAACGCACTAAGTATCCTCCCTACCTACAAGGATTCTATCATCAAGAAAGATTTCGCTAGGAATCCAATCTCTCAAGAATCACGAATAGTGTTCATAGGGCCTAATTACTATGTTAGCACAAATATATTCCTGAAAGCAAATCTACCAAAAGTACCCAAAAAGCAGAAAGAGGAACACTTAACGCTTAAAGTGAATATGAGATAAGTCCACAAGGTGGAACACTTAACACCTCACACAAGCTGAAAATGAGTCCCCAACTTAGAAAACAAGTGAGTTCCTAAAAGCACAAAAGGGTTGCCAAGTGGAACACTTAACGCTTCTGTCCTATTGACCCCTCCCCTTTATGGCGCTGAGATTGCAACCACAGGGCAGAAATGAGGGGCTGACGGATTAGCGAGTCCAATAACCCAAGATAGCAATCAAGATCAATCACAAGTATTCTAAGACTACTTAATGAATCCTTAAGGGGTCACAACCTAGTATCAATTATGCAAGTGTGTAGAAATAGATAAAAGCATGAAAGGACGCACACAAGCCAGACACATAAGAGATTTATTTTAAGTCCAAATTGAAATGTTAATAGATGAAGGAGAATACCTTAGGTCCAATGCTCTGCAATCCAGAATTTAGCACACGTCCGAGAGTACAAAAGCAAGACAAATCAATCAGCAAACTGTAAGTGTTTAGAAATCAATAATCTGAAAGTACAAATATGTGAATTCTGTGCCTCTGTAGAAAAATCTCGCGCGAGGCAGGATGCAGTCTCGTGCAAGGAAACACTATTTCGCGCGAGTTAGGATGAAATCTCGCGCGAGTCAAGATGCGGTCCCGCGTGAGGAAACAGTATTTCACACGACAAAGGATGAAATCTCGCACGAGTCAGGATGCGGTCCCGCGTGAGGAAGTACAGTCTCGCGCGAGAAAGTGATTTTTCCCGCACAAAAAAAAATGATACCAGTGAAATTTCGCGCGATATAGAAACAAATCTCGCGTGACACAGTGTGAAATCTCGCGCGATAATTCGGACAAAGATGTATGAAAGTACGAATAGAATGATAAAAATCACAGTGTATGGACAGTTTTGATAGAAAATACCAGGACCCTTGAAACCCTTGAAACCCTTGAAAATAACGTCCTATAGAGTATACCAGGACCCTTGAAACCCTTATCCTCAAAAGATAGAAAATTGATAGAAATGAAGGGAAACCCGTTTCAGGGCCCCACGGTGGGCGCCAGAAATGTGTGTGTGAAAATTGTACCTGATCTGTAGACACAACACTTCAGTAAAACATTAGAGGTTAGTGATAATCAAAATCATGCAAAATTGAAATCTAATTTAACCAAGCGATTTACTACCTTCTAGTAGGTGCGAGATTAATGTTCTCAGATTGTTATCGAGATCAGTGACCTAGACGACACCTAAATGAAGGATTTGAATGCAATTGATCTAGATATGAAATATGAATGCAATTAATCTATTTTTTTGGATTTTCTATGCAATAAGAATGAAAAACTGATATGAAATCTATGCTAATGTGAAAATTGATCTAACAATGATATGAATCTATGCTAAATGATATGCAATGCTAATCTAGAAATGATATGATATGAGAATGAAGATTCTAACAATAATATGAAAGCTATGAATTTGAAATTGATCTCACAAAGCTTCGAATCCTCAAATTTATCTTTCAAGCTTCAATTGTGCAAATTCTCCAAATCTGATATGCTATGATTCCTGTAGAGTAAGTTTGCAATTTGCGAGATGATTTGGGATGAGCTGAAGCCTTAATTTATAGAAATCTAGGGCTTTGGAGGTGCATGGGGAAAAGCCATAAATCACTCAATTAACTCAGGTTGATTTTTGAGTTATTTTTAAATAAAGATAATTTAATCCACAAAAACATGCAAAAGCAGAGATTAACTCAAAATAGAGTTTAGCTTTAATTGATAATTGATAGTTGTTTGCTTTTATGATTGTGCATGTTTTATTTATGAATTAATTTAATAATAAAGTGATTTATTTCCAACTTAACTGCTTTTAAAAATAAAACAATTGATTTATGGGTTAATCAATTATTTAATCAAACTTTTATTAAAAATAATATTATTAAATAATGACAACTTGCTTTAATTAATTAAATAAGAATTTATTCAATTATTCATATGATATTAGATTTATTGTCAAAATTAAATAATACAATTAATAATAGATAGAATTAAATTTAATTACACAATTAAGTGGCAAATATTAAATCTAATTAATTAAATATGAAAATATTCAATTAATCAAACTTTAGGATAAATGTGATTTATTGCCAAATAATTATAAAATTAAAGATAATTATGATGATTAGGAATATTCCCCGATGCAGAATTTAAGATAATCAATTATGATTCGATGATGTTTAGATGTGCCTTAGGTTAGGACTTTGATGTCGATTTCATCCGATATGTAGATGCAGGATATTAATGAACTTATAGCCCATTTTTGGGGTATTACAACTTGGTAGTCCCTTTATTGGTTACTTGGTGCGGCCATGGTGACCTTTTGAAAGAAGTATTTTTTGTCGTATCTCTGTCACGCTCACTCATGGCATCGCTCATGTGGATTCTTGAAATAACAGTAATCACTATCCATTTTTAAGGGTTGGTAAATGTAAATAGTATTTTGTACTGAGCTTATACCGTTAAATCACTTTGTAAGCTGATGAGGATATGAATTTGAATAATACCTCCTTCCAACCATCCACTTGTAACACACTCAGTCATTGACACCTCGGGGGTGATGGTCCCACTCTATATGTGAGAACTTTACTAATGATAACATTTCACATGAAAAGAAATCTTGGCAACAACATAAAACAAATGATTTAGATTAATTGAAGTATCGTCCAACTCTCGTAGACACAATTGAACTATTGATCAATAAGAATTTAATTTATGTTATAGTAATAATAATTATATATTAACTATATATTTTATTACAATATATAATTATATTATAATTTCTATTAAATAAAATATTATATAAAGTAATAAATATAATTAAATTATATATAAGTTAATTTTTTAACTTTTATAAATTATAATAATATTTTATAAATATCATGTAAAAATGCTTTAACCTATTATCCAAATTTACTTATATAATTCATGCAAACCAAGTATTATATGCCAACAAGTGTAAGCACCTTCCCCTTTCGTTTCTTTGCTTGAAATATAATAGTAAGATAGACATTATTTATGAATACATAAATTATCACAAACTTGTACAAACACCAATTAATTAATTGACAATCAAAAATATATATTTTTTACAATATAGATATCATTATACTCTTCAATTTAAATCTCAACATTGTACTAATATTTTCACGTTAATTTTTCTACAATATAGATATCATTATACTCTTCAATTTAAATCGCAACATTTTACTAATATTTTCACGTTAAAAATATTTTACCTAATGAAAGAACTAATACAATTTAAACAATATTCAAACACCATACAATAACCAAGATTTCTATGTTCCACCGGGATTTGAACTAGAGACATCTGAAAATACATCTGTTCTTTCATCTTGCAGTCATGATCTCGAAACAAATGGATTGCTTAGAAATCCCTGCGCAAAATCTTTGTTGAGCTGCGGTTACTACTTATAAGGTTTGCCTGAGCTTTTTCTCGAGTAGAAACCCAATATGCATTGAGGAAAATTAGTTGAAGCAAAACTGCCCAAATTAGTGATGTGGGTTTTGGTTTGCTCTTTTTGCGGAGGGAAATCCTCATACCTTTGTAAGCCCTAATTTTTACAGTGGATTGTGACGCTTTGGTAGAATTGGTTTTGTTTCTTCTTTTTGATTGGGCCTTTTCTGTTTGAGTCTATTGACATTCTGTGATCTGTGATTTCTGTGACATCAATTTTAGAGCTGACAAATTTGTATATAAATAAAACACGTCAAATTGATGAAACGTTTGGGAGTGGTCGAGGAAAGTTAAGCACAGATTGATCCAGTAGAAAATTGTGTAAACTACAAAAGGATGAAGAGACTCCCGCAACTCACACAAAGCAAATGCTCTTCTCCTTCACAAATTTCTTCCCAAAACTTTTTCTTTTCAAAATCTTGCCCCTTTACAACTCGCAAATCTTTCTGCCCCAATTTTCGTTTGGGATCAATTCTTTTTGAGCCAAAAACAAAAGCTTTTCCAACTAAAAATAGAGTAGAGTCAAGCTAAAAATAGGGATGGATTATATATTACAGAATTAGTCATGGCAGAATCCCTTAGGGTTTATCTGGGCAAGGAAGATGTAGAGAAGGCCATGTGCCAAAGTCCGCTGCCAAGTGCTCCTCTGGTTCCCAAATCGAACCTCGGAGCCCAAAATGGAGATCCCGCAGTTAATTTTGTCCAAGATTTGCAGGGTCAATTTTGCGCGTCCGTCGCTATAACAGCTGTCAAGAGTAGTCATTAATTCCCTTTCTGCAAGATGGACGACGAAGAAGCTCCCAATGGTAGTCATTGGGCTCTCCACAACTTGCAACCCTGGATCGTCCAAAACAGGCTGGGGCATTCCCAAATGGAAACGCCTACGACGTAATAAGCTAGACTAGCAATCGCACCTTGGTGTGCAATGGGTATGCCATTTTTTTTGGTGGAATTAAAAATGCTTTCATTTTGTAGGTAGTAACAGAATATTATTTCCTTAAATATTATTCATCTTCACAAGCTTGTGTTTGAATCTCAGCCTCAAGTCAAGAGTCACGACTGCTATTAGTAACCTTCCATGATCGATTTCATGGTCATTAGTTTGGATGTCGATTTATGGAATTGACACTACACTTGATATGATGCCTTAGTTGATTATGATCATCATTGATGATGTTGCTATTGATTTGATTGTACATATTTGTGTTTATGCAATTTACCAAATAATGATGTTAATGCAACAAAGGTTGAATGTTGAAATGACCGTTTTATTAGCTTCAACAAGAAAGTTTGCAAAGAAAATCTTGTTAGCAAATGATAATTCAACAAGAAGCTTGACAAGATTCACTTGGTATAAACAACACAAAGACAAGATGCTTCAAAACAACAACAAATAAAGATTGACATTCCTACATTATTATCATTCTTTGAGACATAAATTTTAAGTGCATTGATTGAATGGTGGACGTCTCAGTTAACATTATATGTGCCCTGCCACATACCATACACTTACTGATTTTGATTCCCCATTGAGAAAAATCAGTAGAAGAAATTTGACTCTCTAGAGATGATGCAGTCTCCATTTTATAGAAATACTACAATTTTTTCAATATATGTCCCAGACTATAGAGAAAGAGTTATGAAATCCTCAAATTCAAAAGAGAAATACATAAATTTATCACAAATGTCTTCAATCCTTGGATGCAAGGAGATGCCCTTAATTTTTTGGAGCTTACACAAAGGAGTCCTTAATTCTTAAATGCTTAAAGTGAAAAGACTCCCAAAGCCCCCAAAATCCTCCATAAGAATTATGCTCGTACTGAAGACTCGAAAATATGAATTTGCTAGCTACAAATTTCAAATTTTCTTTCAAATTAACAAAATTATCTTACAAAATCATTTGCCTCGAATCCAAGAAAACGTCAAAATCTTGAAGCTTGAAATAAAAATTACAAAATCTTGTTAGATCATTTGTCCAAATGTGAATACTACATAACACAAAACCAACTGAACAAATCCAACTAAAATTTTGTTCTTAAAAATAAATGCCAAATAAAATCATATAAAATTTAAAATATACGCCCTCTCTTAAATTACAATTACAAAACAACATAATTAATTTTCATTGCCATGTAGCTTTAAGGTTTCTAATTGATATTTAGCCTGAAGTGGTAATTCGAATATGCTCTGGTTAAAACCTTTTCTTATATAATAATTAGATGCTTTTCTATTCATATTTCTCAAATATGCAACCCTGCAAGCTCCCTTTTCTTGCGTAACCCACGCCACTATTTTTAATATTAAAGATAATAAAAAAATCGAAAATCGGTCGGATCATTTCAAAGAAATTTCGGGGACGTTGTCCTGTCAATTTGTTGCTAATGACAGATCGCTTGTTTTAATTGGTCCGTAAACGCGAATGCTTCTGTGGACGAGTTTGTCATGTCATGGACGACGCAATGCGAGCCAATTTTTATCATTATTTTGATTCAGTACTAAATTGAAAGTACAATTTCATAGATTTTTCCTGTTACCCAACACGATACTTCATCAATGCCCGTTCCAGTGGTTTCTTTAAAATCGGCGCTAAATACGTTTGGACGATTCGGAAGAAGTCAGTGCAATCTCATTCGAACCTTTTCATGTGAAATTACACTGCTGGTTCCACAGATATAATAATGTTATTCCGCCCTCTATAAACCCACTCGAGGAAAAATGTTAGCAAAGGTCTCCCTGCAGAAGATTATAAGTTTTGCAACCATTTTTGTGAGAAAATTAAAGAATGTTGTTAGAGATAAGTGTTGGAAGCCACGGCCACAGGCTTGTGGCCATTGATCTGAATAGTGGATACATGTGTGATGGATGCAATACAGGTGCCATGCCTGTAATTGCAACATGCACAATTTCTGTGCCACGGCTTCTCCTTCCATTCCTCACCCATTAACCGCCAAGGACATGCAGGTGCAGTCAATTCCTGTTAAGAGAGATAGTCTGTGGTGCTCTGCTTGTGAAAAATCTATCTCCGGACTCAGGTATTACGGAGGTGGTGAAGCACTACATCCCTCTTGTGCACCAGATTTAATGTGAAGAAATACACGTCGTTCCCTTCAACGGCGTTGGGATTCCGGGTATGAATGGGAATGTTGTAGTCACGAGGACTGTACAAAGTTGTCGGATCTATCACCTTGTCATTTCAACTGGCCATCTATTACTGTCGAATGACAGACTTCTGGCAACGCTGACAACGCTGTCCACATATAAAGTGGAAAAAATAAAATTGAATGGTTCAGATGACTTCAATGGTAGTCATTCTGTCTCCATGATTTCCCACCGTCGGATGAAAATATTAGCCCAGCGTCTTTCAAATTGAAACGCCTACGGCGTAATAATATTTTTTATAAAAAAATTAATTTAAAATTTTAATCTCGACAAAATCAAACTGCATTCACATATTAATATAAACAATATATTAAGTAATAAATAATAATTATAATTATAAACTAAATGACCTAGCGTAGGAAACAAAGCCAATACGATATGAAATGCAGTAAACAAACGCATGTCTTTAGTTTTTCACAGGCATTAATTGTGGCGTTAGTCCCCACAGCATGCATATGAATATGAAGTTTGATTGTCTTCATATTTTTATCTTGTCGTGGGATTGTGGAAGAGAAAGACGCGGACAGCACTAGGTAGGTAATGCCTCTCAAATTTGCTGTGTTTGAACGTCCTGCTTATCAGCCCTAGAATTTCAAGCTAAAAGTTGGAAAGTTTAGTTAGTATGTCATTTTATGTGTAGGTTTAGGTTTTAATTGTGTAGGTCTGTTATCTATTAGGTAGAAAATGAAAAGATGATTTAAAATTTCACTTGAAAAATATACACAATCTTGATTGGTTTTGTGAAAAGGAAGTGTGAATGGAGATTGATGGACATATATTTAAAATTAATCTGCAAAAAATATATCATATCAAAACAAAAAACAATCATAGACATTATTTTCATAAACTAAAATTCTCTGCTATCTAATAACTATTTAGTTAAATCTAGAAACATTATGTGACTATTTTATATTTCATGGAAACTTTCATAAACTAGTATGCAATTTTATATCTAGGAGACATGATTTGGTTTTTAGTTTTAATTGTCTATCTTTTTCAATAAATTTTGCCAATAGCATTTTAGTGTAATCTATCATATGGAAAAGTAGAAGATGATCTAAAATTCTGATTGAAAAACATATACTATCCTGATTCATCATGTGAAAAGGAAGAGTGATCTCAAATTTCTATTAGAAAATATGCACAACCAAAACCAAAAGCAATCATACACTATTTTATGATTAAATATATTTTATTTAAAAGTAGATATTACATTATATCAAATTTGCATTTCATGTCCCTTTCTGTTTTGATTAAAGTTTGACAAAAGATCAAGATTAAAAATATTGACATAAAAATAACTATTCATGTGTATGCTTGCTTTTGATTTTAATTATGCATGCTTTTCAATAGAAATTTTGAATCACTCTTCTTGTAGATGGATGAATGTATTCAGAAACATAGATTGAAAAAAAAAATCTGATGTTCCAAACAACTGAAAATTTGTTGAAGTTCAGGATCTAGTTTTGGTTTGATCTTCTGTCATGCGTAGCTGGACTGATACAATATAATTGTTTATTCTTTTCTGACAAGCATGTTGGCTGCCCCACACATGTAATTTTTATTTATATTGATTCAATATAAATAAATAAAAAATAATAATAATTAAAAATAAAACAAACAATCATAAACATTACTTTCCTAAACTAGAAAAATAGTTAAATCTAGATTGACTATTACATTTGGAAGAAACTTTTATAGATTAGTAAAAATCACTGGACATCCGTACTCAGCCATGAATGGACAGAAAAGCCATTGATAATCTTGAATAGAAAGCAGAAGATGCGTCCTTTTATTCAATGTGAAAAATTATCATGCGACCCCTGTCTGTGCACCACATTTCCAAAAGCAGATTTCCGCTGGAGTTTCATCAGAATTACAGAGAAAGAATATCTGACAAGACTGTGTGGCAGTTGTCCGCCACTTCTGCTTCTGTCTATCACACGATAATTGAGGCTGTAAATAAGTTCATATCAAAGTACTGAAATTTCGGGGTGTAGATTAATACAAATTACTGAAAGATTGTATTAACAATGTAAATTTTAGTCTATGCCGTTTGTGGTGAGTTTCGATGGCTACATTTCATTTCAACTTCTTTCACGCTGTTCCCCGACAAACACTATGATTGCGATTTTTTGTTTGATTTAGTGACGATGATGAGAGCTCAGCTCTCCCATCCTATTGATATGGAATAGGTATCCATTCTTGATTTTTTTTCGTTTCTTTCCCTTTGTGTTTATACGGAAAATTGATGTGACTGTGTCCCACGCAGGCTGCAAGCGAAACTACTCTTCCCTCCTTTGTCAATTATGGGGGAAAGCGAAATATAGCTCGGTAAGGTATGAAAGTTTTTCGAGGGCATTCATTTCATTGCTATTTTTTATCATGATTGTGTGGGTGGAGGAAAATAAAAGAATGAGGAGTGAGCATCAACGACAGAGATCATGGTCAGTGTAGGCGTAGCGTCATGAAATAAACAAGGCGGGGGTACCTTTGAAAAATTGGACATCTAAACTGTCACCACAACCTTATTTACATAGTGATGGGTATCTAGTGTTGAAAAGAGAGCATATTAGGAGAGAGGGACAGGGGTGATAATCTAAATAGTTGGGTAGATGTCAGTATTTTTATTTTTATATAGTACATTATTATGATATGAGTAATTAGCATTTGCATTTAGAAGAGGTGCAATGGTCACGTTGATAGTTAATATAAAAGGGGTTGAAAGAAGTGATCTTTGTTCTGTTTGTTCTTATTCTTTTTCTTCCTCTTCTTCTTGTTCCTACTTTTCCTTGTCATTTTTCCCTTCGTCTTGTCCTCTTATTTTTCTTCTTCCTCTTTGAAGATTTTACAAAAGATGAAATTTTGAAAAACAACTTTTATTGCAGCTCTGTCTAAAAAATATTACAAATCACTGTGTAGGATTTGAGCAATACAAATCCATAGAACGCCAAGATCACCTGCATACAAAAAACCTGTTACAAGGAAGTAGAGAGAAGAAGAGGCCAAGGGTTTGACTCAGAATATGAAAAAGAAAATATCTTCAATAATGAATGAATAATAGTGTACAATGGATCATCCATATAAAAGAGATCAAAGGCCTTGTAAAGGAAAACCTAAAAAGGAGAAGTGCATGTAATAATCAGTTAAACTATTACAAGACTAATGCATGCAAAAAACAACTGATGCATAACTAATGCATGAGTCAACTAAAGCAAACTGATGCATAACTAGTACATGAGTTGACTAAAGCAAAGAGTTGATATCTTAAGAAGGGAGTAAAATATTAATAAAATTAATAATTTACTCTAACACCCCCCCTTAAGATGAGCAACGATGCAGCTACAAACAATGCAAGAAGAAAGCAAATGAAACTACAATGTTGAAAGCAGAAATGGGTCCCAGCAACATGGCCTGATGAGGTACCCAACACAAAAGAGAGTCTCTGAAAAGCGGAGAAATAGAGAAAACCACATGGGAAAAAGTCTACTCCAAAAGGAGACAAAGACTAGTTTGAAGGACTGAAGAAGCCTCCAAAACTAGGAATGTTCCAAAAAATAGGAACAAAGATGAACATGTACAACATCACTGAAGCATGAAACTGCAAACTCTGTCAATATGACCAGGTAGAGAAGACTGTAATCTGCATGAGTGCCCTCAAATAACACTACTCGAATCAGGAGGCAAACAAAGACAAACACCTGAACTCGAAGATACAGATGACATAAACACCAAAAGCCTAAAGAGCTGATCAATCAAAGCTAGAAGAGTGCATCCAAAATAGGAAAGAAAAGAGAGTCCATATGGTAAATGATCCATCTCACCGGAATGCATAGGTACCCAACCACTGCAACCGCCTAGTACATAGGATTAAATACTAAATACATGGCTCACACAATCGAACCAAGGAAGCAACAAAACCAATAGTAGAAACCCCCCCATACTGCTGACAAGGGAGTAATGACAAGTACACTGAGAAGATTGTCCAATATGAACTACATGATGAAGAAGAATCTGAAACATCGAATGTGCAAAAAGAGTACAAACACATATAGAGATACCTGAGGTTAATGTCATAGAAGGAACACTCACTTGACAAAAGAAGATGAAAAACATCAAACCCCTCCAGCACTTTATAATGGAGTGCGAGTACAAATAGCATGAACATGTGTCAGATTCCATCAAAGTAATAAAATGACACTTTATCTCAGTGCGTGTGCATAAAAAAATGCTACAAAAAATAAAGTATACACTGCTCAAAGAAGATCAAAGCCTACTGAACCAAAAGAGCAACCTAAGACGAGTCATCTCTCAAAGGGAAGAGATCTCAGGACCTGAAACAACCAAGATATCCACTAGACTGCAAAAAAGCAAGAATCTGAATAAAATAAACCTGGAGCAAAATCTGGAAAAATGACTCATAGCACTGAAAAAGCTCTCTGAACAAGCTTTCCAATGATATATCATTTTCCAAAAATGAAGACCGGATGTGCAAGATAGAGCTCCCGGAGTGCATAACTGAAGATCTGGCTTTGACAGAGAAAAAAATTATCAGAAAAATAATAATAGATAAAATAACCTTCCAATCTGGAAAGATCTCGGAATCAACTTTCTGACGATATCTCATTTGCCAAATTTCAACACCGTATGCTCAAGATATGAGCAAAAAACCAACAGCTGTGCTGGAGGGCCCAAAGAAGGTGTCTGCAAAGATCTGAGGATGGGTGACATCAGCAAAAGGACACAAAACTCCATAAAACTATCAGATCTGATAAAATCTTAGAAAGAGCTTTCCGACAATATCTTGTTTGCCAAAAACGGAGTCCAGATGCATGAGAAACGGATCCTAGAATGCAGGAGGTCTGAAACGCCACTATCACTATAAACATTTGACTTTGACAGCAAAAAAAAGTATCAAAATGATAAAATCACAAAACCATACTAGCAAATTCAGATCGGTCTCAGAATCAGCTTTCCGACGATATCTCGCACACTTAATTACGATCTCATATGCCCGAGATATCACAAAAAAAAAGCCCAATTACCCTTAAAAAAGAGCCCTAAAAAAACCATGCAATTCAAAAAAAATTAAAAAATTGCATTCCTGCTGATGTCATGCTAACGTCAGTAGGGAGCCTGGGGGCTAAAAAAATAAACCCCTGGTCACGTCGGTGACCAGGGGCTGGCGGACGCCGCAGGAGGGCGGAGCGGCAGTGGTGGCCGCTAGCTGGTGGCGGAGCGGTGGTGAGCATGGCCGGAGCAGCGGAGGAGGCGGAGCGCACGGCGGCGCCGGTGGCAGGGGCCACTGAGGGCGGTGGAACGCGCGGCTGTGGGGGCGCGGCGGCGGCAGCGGTGGCGCCCACAGTGGCGCTCTGGTGGCCGCCCGGCTGCGTGGCTGTAAAATCTTTTTTTAAATTTTTTTTTGACAATCGTATTGCGTCAGTGCCTCAGAGTGCGTGCCAGGGCCGTACGACCCTGGTACGCAAATTTTTTTTGCCTCAGAAGCCAACTTGTCAGAATCAGACAAGTTTTATATGCTTTTTGACTATCTCAGGCATTTCAGATGCAACCGTGAGGTCCGTTTGGACCAAAAGTGCTCCAAAAAATACTGATTACCTTAGGATCCGTGCCGGGGCCGATTGCAAAATTTTTTTCTCATAGATTCCAACTGTGTCCAAATTGGACAAATTTTATATGGATCTTGGGGTTCTTGGACGCTCTGAACGCAATCGTGAGGTCCGTTTGAAGCCAAGATGACCAGAAAAATAGGTCTCCCTAGATTCAATAAAAACCCCAAAAAAGCCCTCATCTGAAACAGATGAATTTCATCTCTTGAATCCTTCAAATGCAAACAAGCTATAGCAGATTAGGCTCTAATACCATGTAGGATTTGGGCAATACAAATCCACAGAACACCAAGATCACCTGCATACAAAAAACCTATTACAAGGAAGTAGAGAGAAGAAGAGGCCAAGGGTTTGACTCAGAATATGAAGAAGAAAATATTCTCAATAATGAATGAATAATAGTGTACAATGGATCATCCATATAAAGGAGATCAAAGGCCTTGTAAAGGAAAACCTAAAAAGCAGAAGTGCATGTAATAATTAGTTAAACTATTACAAGATTAATGCATGCAAAAAACAACTGATGCATAACTAGTGCATGAGTCAACTAAAGCAAACTGATGCATAACTAGTGCATGAGTTGAGTAAAGAAAAGAGTTGATATCTTAAGAAGAGAGTAAAATATTAATAAAATTAATAATTTACTCTAACAGGCTGAATATAAAGAATTTATAGCCATAAGAAAAAACAAGAAAGAAAACTAGATACACATGTATCTAGACATATTTTATTTGCTAAGGAAAAAAATTAAAAAAACTAAATTCTAAATATAAATATGCAATTTTTTGCACATTCCTTATTTCCATAAAACAAATAGAACTAACTAAAAAACTCTCCAAAAAATATTTTTCCAGCATCACTTATCCACATACTCCCCCTTGATGCTGAGAGGGCTAACAATTCAATCTCTGAGTGTCAAAAATTGATCTTTTGCAACCACCTTTGTGAAGATATCCACTATTTGTGCCTTTGTGTTGATGTATTTCAATTCAATTGCATTCTTTTGTACCAAATCTCTAATGAAGTGTTGTTTCAAATCAAAGTGTTTGGTCCTGTTATGATGAACCAGATTCTTGGCCAATTTAATGACACTAATGTTGTCACAAAAAATCACAGTAGGCTAAACTTGAATCTCACCAATTTTTTCAAGAAGCTTTCTGAACCATAAAGCTTGTGTGCCTGCTGAAATGACTGCAACATATTCCACTTCTGTAGAAGAGAGAGCAACCATACTTTTCTTCTTTGAACTCCATGTGATTAAACCAGAGCCCAAAGAAAAATAATTACCAGATGTAGATTTTCGGTCATCCAAACTACCTCCCCAATCGGAATCACTAAAGCCAACAAGCTCAATTTTTTTAGAAGAATAGTGAATTCCAAAATCGAGAGTGTTTTTCACATACCTCAAAATTCTCTTGGCTACCTTCATATGTTCTTCTGATGAATTTGTCATATACCTTGAAACCAATGAAATTGAATAAGCAATATCAGGCCTTGTGTGAGTTAGAAACATCAAACTACCAACAATACTTCTATATGATGTCTCATCAACAATATCAGCACCATCGTCTCTACATAATACAACTCCATGAATAATTGGAGTAGAAAGAGGTTTACAATCAGCCATATCAAATTTTTTTAGCATATCCATTGCATTCTTTGTTTGACAAACAAAAATTTCATTTTCACATTGATAAACCTCCATTCTCAAAAAATACTTTATGAGACCCAAATCTTTCATTTCAAATTCATTCATCATAGCAACCTTGAATTCCTCTTTCATCTTAGAACAACTACCCATATATAACAAATCATCAACATACAAACTCACAATAATAATATCATTACCTTCTTGCTTGTAATAAAGGGTAGGTTCACTCTTACTTTTTTGAAAACCATTCTGTTGAAAATATCCATCAATCCTTGCATACCATGCACATGGTGCTTGCTTGAGGCCATACAAAGCCTTCTTTAGCTTATAAACATGATCTTCTTTGCCTTTAATTTCAAAACCTTGTGGTTGTCCCACATATACTTCCTCTTCTAAGTACCCATTTAGAAAGGCACTTTTCACATCCATGTGATAAATAGACCATTTCTTTTGAGCTGCAAGTGAGATAAGCATTCTAATAGTCTCTTGTCTTGCTACTGGTGCAAAAGTTTCTTCATAACCAATACCATACCTTTGAGTGAAACCTTTAGCAACCAATCTTGCCTTGTATCTTTCCACACTCCCATCACTGTTATACTTGACCTTGTATACCCATTTCGTGCCAATCTTCTTCTTCTCACGCGGAAGCTCTACAAGCTCCCATGTCTCATTCCTATCAATGGAATCCATCTCTTCATTCATTGCTTGCATCCAAACCTCATTAGTACATGCATCTTCAAAACATGATGGCTCAAAATCAGCTTTAGCAAGTAATGCAAAATTTACTATCTCACCTATTGGATCTTCTTCATGTTCTTGATTTTGACTTCTTTGATAAATATCACTTGATATTCTTACCTTTCTTGTAGAACTTGGACTTGAGGATGGACTTCCACTTGGAATTGATGAGGGGCTACTTGATGGACCTGGAGATCCTATAATAGATTCATTAGTTGCCTACTCATTATTATTATTATCAATAATATCATCATCCAAAACTAATTTTGGCTTTTCAACATGGCTTTTTTTATGACCATAAACTCCCCCTTCATCAAAAATCACATCTCTTGAGACAAGAATCTTATTAGTAACAGGATTATACAATCTATAAGCTTTGCTCTCCTCACTATAACCCACAAAAATGCATGGTTCACTTTTAGCATCTAACTTTTTTTTATTTTGATCAAGTATACGAACATAAGCCAAGCAACCAAAAACTTTAAAATGATTTACATTAGGACTTTTCTCATTTCATGCTTCATAGGGAGTCATCTTGTCTAGGGCACTTATAGGATTCCTATTGAGAATATAGACCGTTGTAGCAACTGAATCAGCGCAATAAGTATTATTCAAACCCTTAGTTTGTAACATGCTCCTTGTCATTTCTACCATAGTATGATTATTTATTTCAGCCACTCCATTTTGTTGAGGTGTGTAAGTAGTTGTGAGTTGTCTCTTGATCCCATTCGTCTCACAAAAATTTTGAAAATCTTTGGAGCAATACTCTCCTCCACGATCTGTTGTCAAACATTTGATTGTATTTCATTTCTCATTCTCTACACGGGCTTTAAACCTCTTGAATGTATCAAGGGTTTCATCCTTAGTCTTCAAAAAATAAACCCAACACATGCGTGAGTAATCATCAATAAAAGTGATAAAATATGATGACTTACCCAAACTTTGTGTTTGCATAGGACCACAAATATCAGAATGAATAAGCTGAAGTGGGTGATGAGCCCTCCATGCATTTCCTTTTGGAAATGATTCTCTTGCATGCTTCCCTTTTGCACATCCTTCACAAATTTTGTTGTGCTCTTCAACCTTAGGCAATCCAAGAACCAATGCATTTGATGTTAGAATTTTCAAATTATGAAAATTCAAATGACCATACCTAAGATGCCACAACCAACTTTTATCCTCATAAGCCATATTCACAAGTTGATTGTCATTTTCACCAAACTTCAAGGGAAACATCCTATTCTTTGTCATAGGAACAACTGTAATCACTTTATTGCCCTGATTCTTATCATAGATAGTACATTTCATATTTTCAAATACAACTCTATAATTCTTCTCACATAGCTGCCCAACACTCAATAAATTATGCTTCAATTTTGGAGTATAATAGATATCTTGACCATTTTTTATACCTTCTTTTTTCTAAACTTCCATGGCTCCTTTGGCTGCAACCTCCACCGTATTATTATTACCAGGAGTAATATTGGATCTATAGCCATCATCAAGCTTTGAAAAAATATCCTTGTTACCAGACATATGGTTAGAGCACATAGAATCCAAATACCAGACATCAATCATATTATTTTTAGTTTTGCCATAACACAAGAATAAATTACCTGAGGAAGGATCCTCATCTTGTTGAGCATAATTTGCATTATTGTTACCCGATTTCAGCCTACACTCTTTCTCATAGTGTCCATACCGATTGCAATAGTAACATCGAATGTTTCTTTTATCAAATCTACCTCGGCCTCTTCCTCCTTGAGCACCTCCTCTTCCTCTAGTTCCTCTTGAAAAGTTCTGATTTTGACCCCTTCCTGAACCTCTGTGGTTGTTATTGTTGTTGCTAGCACCTTCATTCTTTGAAATTTGCAATTGGGAAGCAAAATCCTTCTCACTAATGCTGGTAGAAGCATCCCTTATTCTATCCTCATGTGATATGAGAGATCCAACTAGCTCATCATACTCCAAGGTGGTTAAATTTTTACTTTCTTCCATAATAATTGCTACAATATTCCATTTTGGGGTTAGAGATCTCAATACCTTCTGTATCACATGCTCTTGGCTCATAGGTTCACCCAAAGTGGCCATTTTATGAACCACATCTTTGACTCTTACACAAAAATCACCCACATTCTCACTTTCCTTCATCTTCAAATTCTCATATTCTCTCTTCAAGGTTTGTAGTTTCAGCACTTTGATCTAGTCATTGCCATGGTAAGCATCTTTTAGAGTCTTCTAGGCATCCTTTGCTGTCTGTGCATCAACAATTTTGGGAAACAAGCTCTTCTCAAGAGCCATTTGAATGTGAAATAGAGTCATTGCATTCTTCTTCTCAGCTTCCTTCTTCAATCTCCTCTCATTAGCTGTGAGATCATCCCAATTCTTAGGTTCTTCATATCCCGATTCAACGATTTCCCAAAAATCTTTTCCTATCAAAAAGGTATTCATCTTGATTGACCAATATTGATAATCAACTCCATCAAATTCTAGAATTTTCAAATTATTTGCCATGCTGAAAGCTTCACAATCCTAAAGCTCTGATACCAAATAAAGATTTTACAAAAGATGAAATTTTGAAAAATAACTTTTATTGTAGCTCTGTCTAAAAAATATTACAAATGGCTGAATATAAATAATTCATAGCCATAGGAAAAAATAGGAAGAAAAACTAGATACACATGTATCTAGACATGCTTTATTTGCTAAGGAAAAAAAACTAAAAAAATGTTTTTCTAGCATCACTTATCCACACTCTTCTTCTTCTACCTCCTCGTCCTCCTGGTTTGGTTTTGCTTCCTCTTTTCTTTCTCCTTCCTCCTTTTCTTCCTCTTCCTCTTCCTTCTCTTCCTCCTTTGCATCTTCTTCTTATTCCTCTTCTTGTTCTCCTTCATCTTCATCTCCTCCTTCAAGTTGTTTTTCTTAAATAAAAATAGTATTAGATTAAACATTATAGTATAATATATAAATTTTATCATTGTACTAACATCCATATTAAATATTTGTATATAAACAAATGATTTTTAATTTTAATTTTCTTATAATAAAGAGACCTTAACAATAAAAAGAAAATCAAATTGAACTAAAAATGTCAAAATATAAATGTATTTTTTCAATCTAAAGTAATATTAAAAATAAAAATTACATGAAATCATATTATTAATTTACATTATTAAATGAATATTTAAAAAGTAAATAGCTATTTACAATTGATATTGTAACTTAAAATTAATTAATAACAACAAAATTTTACAAGTATATATTTGTTTTACATTTTTTTTTCCAATTGAATATAAAAGTCGATGATGCATCATATAATGCAATATAGAGTTTTTACAACACAATATTCATGTGTTACGATTAAGGGAAACAATTGCATGTACCACCTTGATCTACATAACAGTGGTTGTTCTTTGTTAGGATAGCTAACAAATCTCAACAAAATAATAAAATAATTAATGATTATACATAATTGTATACAAAGATAACTAATAGATAATATCTTACAAACAAGGATTAGATGTATGGTGCAGTTCACATGCCTTTTGTATGAGTTGAGGATTTGCATAGTTGTCTACTAGGGTACTTGCAACTACAACGTTTGACCCAAAAAACCCTTCCATTATGCTTTGATGGATGTCTATACATTGTTCTAAAGCTCTCATTTTGGTACACATTGGAGGTATGATAGCAAAGTTTGTGGAATTTAGCTCTACACATGTTGATTGTATTTTCTTGAAAGTTTCTAAAGTTTCTCAATTATGTTAAGTTTTTCTTTTTTTGGTTGATATTTATCATCACATAATTCCATTAAAGAATAGAGATCAATTTATAAATTAAATTTTATAGAATTTATTTTACTTTGACATAAAAACTTGCAGAGATGTGAGGGAAGCTGTGCATTGAATACATAATTGGCCAAATGGCCCAACTATTGCACCAAAAGGTTCTGTTACATTTTTTAATTGTTGAATGAAGAATATGAAATAATAAAGGATTATGCTATTCCACAGTGAAGGTAATTAGGATTGCATTGTTGAAACATTGCATTTAATAGGCATCTGGTCAAAACATTTAGTATCAAGACAATAGTCATAGATAAGAAAATTCCTTCTCGCCCAAGTATAATCCAAATTTTGTGCATCTGTTCCTTCCACATACACCCATTTGCTTCAAATATACTTTAGTAGGAGATGAAGGGAGCCTTTCTCCAGTCAATCTTCACCAATCCCCCCTGTGTTTCCCATTCACCCATTCATCTGCATTCCAAATACTTGAATATATATATATATATATATATATATATATATATATATATATATATATATATATATATATATATATATATATATATAGGTTGCTCATTCGTGAAGCTACTACTACCAATGTTTCTATATACTCTCAGTGGAACTGAATTTGCAAAAAAATCTACACAACATACACAAATAAAATGGAACAAAGATGAATTGTTAATGGCTTCTATTAGGGAATGGACTCCTTGTGTTAGATATTGTAATGGATTCTGCTAAGGAATGGATTCCTTATGCCAGATCTTTCAAAACTAATGGAGTTTTGAGATTTCAACATGTAACATTAATATTTTTCTTACTTTCTATGCAAGATTGTCTTTATACGTACACAATCCGATGATTGTTCTAGAATATAGGATGTGTGGTAATTCCTAGTAGGATTGAACCAACGCATGTGTCTCTATTCTTTATTTCCACTGGCATTGATTTATGCAAACTTGGCATGAAAAATAACAAATCCCCATCTAGTAGGTCTGTATTTGGCTCCTTTCGGAACTAATGTTCATCCATACTAATGTGTCCTTGTGCCAAGAGAAAAAGTAAAGAAAACAGAGCTGCATAATAACCCTCATTCTAAACCAATTTCCATCACCATTGGCAAGGCCATCAACACACCCAGCTGAACAAAAGACTGTGAAGTAAGGGCTGCTTCTAAGGAAGAATTATGTTCTAAGGAAGCTTCAAGCAACATCCTGGGATTCCAGTCCACTTAAAACTAGATATAAACAGCCATACAAAAAAAGAATATACTATAAGAAACCCTACTCAGATGCAACAAGGCATATAATCATCTCTTTATATCTAATTTGGTGCGTAAAAATATTATAAGCTATCATATAAGAGAAACAACCTTTATCAAACAAGATGGAATGCGATAAATCCATACTAGAGTACTAAAGTGAAATCTAATCGTAGTGATATAGCAGGAAATCATTCGAAAGAAGTCAAACTGATGTCCTCAATATGGCCATTATGTCCAAATCTTGCAATCATTGCATTTCACAAAGCCAAATTTGGCTGAGGCATTTCCTGAAAGAGTTTAAGTGCCTTATTTTAAAACCTGTTTTATCCAAATCCATGGCATTCCAGGAAACCGCATCTCTTTGAGGCTTTTCTTGAAAAATTTTCAGGGCTTCATCGAGATGTAGGAGATGAAGGGAGCCAAAAAAAATTTGAGCATACAATTTTTGCCTAAAATAACAAAATAAACTAAATCCTTTTTGGATAAAATATATTCAAAGCTATCCTATCAATGTTGAAATCATTAAACTCATCATGCATGCATAATCAAGCTCAAGTATAAGCATCTTCTCAACAAAGCCAATATAAAACCACTAAAACTTATACAAATAAATCCCTAAGATGCCCTAATTTTTCTCAAAAAATATATTGACATTAGCTAATGTAAAAGTGATGCAGATATACTTGTGGCGATGCTGGACAAATAACTGTTGCACACTCAGTAGTGGTACCACTGTCTACTTCACCAAACCTATGACTCCAAAAATCCTTTTCAGCTTACATCCGTCCATTCCCACCATTCAAACCCAAAACTTGGACCACAATTGCTACCGAAAAACAAGATTTATCAGACAACTTGTAGGCTAAATTTGTCTTCATGCCCTATGAAAGAACATTTTCTTGTTTAGGACATAATTTTCTAGTGGGTGTTCATATTTAACATAATTATTCTCTAGGAACATTATAATTAAACAGAAGATTTTTTAAAACTCTATGAATTTAGTCAATATTTTCTTGTATGCAGGGTAATATAAAAGGAAATGTGAATGATATTAAGATTTTGAATTAGCCATTTACCTAAAATTATACCTAATTTTGATCAGACATACGTTGGTCATGTTTACCTTTTCCAGTTTTCCTTTTCTCCTCGTAGAACACCAGCTTCAAAGGGTGACTGCAAAAAATAGAAATCTTAACAATGTAGAATACCAACACGGTGAGACTATTTCTTCCTTCAAAGCGTTTTCTATATCAGTCGATTCTGGTTTGCATGTTCTTTATTCCATCTATTTCATTTGAAATGATTTGCATGTTGCCAGCTGATATTCACAACATGACCTATCAAAACCCAACGATGTAGAAGATACGGTTCTAGTTGAGGAGATAGTGTTTGCTAAGTCATCGAAAAAATTTATGAACTATTTGCCACAATGTGAGGATGCATTTAGGGAAGACTAAAAATTTTACCTTTAGTTTTTTCAGGTGTCTGACAATTTTTAGGTGCCTGACACTTTTCCGTCCATTGTGTTCCACAATAAAAAATCCTATCGACTTAAATATATATTTAAATTAAAAGTCAGTACATAAAGTTTTGAGATGGGTAAATTCAAAAACTATTTCAGCAATTTGTAATTCATAGAGTATATTTTGAAAATTACAAGTATGTGCAAATCAAAAAAGTGTTTACTGCACATAACATCTAAGATATTTGAACAATTTGTAAAACAAGGAAAGTGTCATGCACTCAAGATTAGGGAAAGTTGATGCACTTTCTTGAAATGGTAGAGGAGGCAAGCGATAGTACAAAGGTGGAAAATATTTGTATGGCCAGATGCAGAAAGTACACATGGATTTGCATAGTGATGGGAAGAATTGAAAAGACCGCATGTTAGAAGAGCTGGACAAGGTTGATAATTAAAACAATCAAGTAGATGTCAATATTTTTATTTTAATATAGTACATTATCATAATATGAGTAAATATACATCTAAATTAAAAGTTAGTATTTTTGTTTTTATATAGCACATTATCATAATATAAGTAAATATATATATAAATTAAAAGTGGGCATTTCATTAAAGAGTCACAAAGTTAGAGTATATGTTTCAAGGTCATCTAAGTATCAAAAGTATGAAACATGGCCCATCAAAGTCATTGAGTGTTAAGTGGGGACACTAGTGATAATTTAAATAGTTGGATACTTTTGTTTTTGTTCAATTTCCCATAGGCAAGCAAATAGTGGATCCTGTGTGCAATATTTGATTGTACATGTAAATCATCACAATAAGATATGTAGCAATGAAAACAACATTAATGCATTTATTCATTGATTTATACATAAAAGGCAAGTGTTGACTCTACAACACCTTTGAGAAGTGAAATTGTAGTGAAATACAATAGGGAAATAGTTGGGAGAAAGTGATATTTGTAGAATAAGTGGAAAATGAGTTGCAGTCTTGTTTCTTTGATAGTAGCCACAAACTTTGGCTTGTTCAACCTACAAACAAAAATTAAATTTTGTATAAGCATTAGAGAAGTAATTTTGTAAAAGAAAGATTCATTGTAAAATTAAATCTATTACCTTTTGAAAGAATGCGTAGGAGAAGTCATTCGAGGTTGAATGACATATCTATTTTGAGAGAGAAACATGTGCAATAGTAGGTATTCTTCATATTTGAATCAAAGTACAATATTGGAAGTTGCAAGTAGCATGCAATTTAAAGGAAGGTAGTGTAGTTTTTGGAAGGAAAGCTAAGAAGTGAAGGGTTTCCTATATACTTATTTGAAGTATAGATGCATTCCTTTGTACAACACATTGTTGGTCTAGGCGATGCATGACTCGTTGGTTGACTAGAAACAATTTTCCAACCTATAAAAAAATGAGAAAGTAGGGAATGCAAGGTTGTGTAGTAAATTTGTAGGGGATGATGTGTGAGTGGTGTGTGGGTATGGGGGAGGCAAGAAAATTGCACACAGTACAACAAATAACCAGTTTGTATCCAGATGTATGGATCATTGAGGCATCCTTTGCCTTCCAGGCTACTCACATACCCGTATCGATGACATCAATGCATTTGAGATCTGCACTAAATTTATGATATGTAGTTTAGACGAGTGGAAGCGTACAAGAAGTTTAGAATCTAACTGGACGTTGTTTTCCAACTGGTTTAAAAGAATGGTAAACTAGAGAATACAATATTGTGTAGGAAAGTTGTAGGGGATGATATGCAAGGGGCATGTGAGTAGGTAGAGGCAAGAAAACTGCACATGGTATTAAATAACTAATTTGTATCCCATATTTCTAAAATATGGATACTTCCTTCACCTTTCAGGCTACTTACATACCCATATCCATGGGATCAAGGCATCTGAGATCCACACTCAATTTATGATATGTAGTTCTATTTTGTGTATGCTTAAATGCAATCAAGTGTTTTTCTTGTCTATTATAATTATAATGTAGTTGAGATTTTCAAGCTAAAGCAATCTAACAATTTGTGAAATACACATATAGTTTAGGTAGCTGCTATAATGGAATTGCGCAAATAACTTTTAAATGCAGTAGATATAAGAAAATATAAATATGAAATTAGGGCATACATAGTTTGCATGAGTGGAAGAGTATATAAATTTTTGAGATGGGTAAATTCAAAAACTATTTCGGCAATGTAAGTCATAGAATATATTTTGAAAATTTTAAGTATGCGCAAATAAAAAAAAGTGTTTACTACACATAGCATTAAGATATTTGAACAATTTGTAAAACAAGGAAAGTGTCATGCACTCAAGAGTAGCAAAAGTTGATACGATTTCTTGAAATGGTAGAGAATGCAAATGATAGTACAAAGGTGGAAAATATTTGTACTAGATGTAGAAAGTACACATGGATTTGCACAGTGATAGGAAGAATTGAAAAGATGACATATTAGGAGAGAGGGATAGGAGTGATAATCTAAACAGTTGGGTAGATGTCATTATTTTTATTTTAATAGAGTACATTATCATAATATGAGTAAATATATATCTAAATTAAAAGTCAGTAATTTTGTTTATATATAGTACATTATCATTATATAAGTAAATATATATCTAAATTAAAAGTGGGCTTTTCATTAAAGAGTCACAAAGTTAGAATATATGTTTCAAGGTCATCTAAGTAATAATAAGTATGAAACATGGCCCATCAAAGTCATTGTGTGTTGAGTGGGGACACTAGTGATAATCTAAATAGTTGGATACTTTTGTTTTTGTTTGATTACCCATAGGAAAGAAAACAATGGATCATGCATGTGCAATAATTGACTGTACATGCAAATCATCACAGTAAGATACATAGAAATGAAAACAACATTAATGTATTTATTCATTGATTTGTACATAAAAGGAAAGTGTTATCTCTACAACACCTTTGAGAAGTGAAATTGTAGTGAAATACAATAGGGAAATAGTTAGGAGAAAGTGATATTTGTAGAATGTGTGGAAAATGAGTTGCAGTCTTTTTTCTTTGATAGTAACTTCACCAACTTTGGCTTGTTCAACCTACAAACAAAAATTAAATTTTTTATTTAGGAAGCATTAGAGAAGTAATTTTGTAAAAGAAAGATTCATTGTAAAATTAAATCTATTACCTTTTGAAAGAACGTGTAGGAGAAGCCATTCGAGGTTGAATAACAAATCTATTTTGAGAGAGAAATATTTGCATTAGTAGGTATTCTTCGTATTTGAATCAAATTACAATATCGAAGGTTGCAAGCAGCATGTGCAATTCAAAGGAAGACAGTGTAATATTTGGAAGAAAAGCTAAGAAGTGAAGGGTTTCTTGTATACTTATTTGAAGTATAGATGCATTCCTTTGTAGAGCACATTGTTGGTCTAGGAAATGTATGATTCATTGGCTGACTAGAAAAATTTTTCCAACCTGTAAAAAAATGAGAAAGTAGGGGATACAAGGTTGTGTAGGAAATAATTTGTAGGGGATTATGTGTGAGTGGTGTGTGGTTATGGGGGAGGCAAGAAAATTGCACATAGTACAACAAATAACCAATTTGTATCCAGATGTGTGGACCATTGAGGCCTCCTTTGCCTTCCAGGCTACTCACATACCCATATTGATGGCATCAATGCATTTGAGGGGTAAAAGTATAATAGTGTGTCGCACTATAGGACAAACTAAGGGGGTCTGGCCGGAACCACGTGGCGCCCTCTAGGCACCAGGTGGCATCTATGTGGCAGGGGGTTCCGGCTGGACCCCCAAAAGTCTATATAAGAAAAAAAAAGTGGCCTGCATGGGTCATTTTCATTCAGCGGCTTCAGGCTTGTGAGGAGAGCTATAGGGGAGTTCTGGCCAGAAGAGGTAGGTACTTTTTTTATTTTTTTATTTCAATGTTTTTTTTAGTTGTTTTTTTAATTTAGTATTAAATAATTGTATTTTAATTAAAAATCTTTATTTAATAGTTGTTTTTTGTTTATTTAATAGAAGATAGTTGTAATTCAAATAGAAATATTTTAATTTAATAGTTATTCTTGTTTATTTAGTTTTTAAAAAAAATTGTAGAAATAAAATAATATAATATGACTAATAATACCTAAATTGATTAATACGACCTAATAAGACCTAATGCCTACTTTAATAAGACCCAATAGTCCACCCTTAAGAACTAATAGGACGTATATTTAACATGTATGTTTAAATTTGTAGTTTATGTATGCACGTTTAAATTTGTAATATGTATGTTTCTTAAATTTCTAGTTCATCTATGCACGTAACATGTATTTTCTTAAATTTCTAACATGTGACTAATATGACCAATTAAGACAAACATAACATGATTAATATGACCCCTTAAGACTTAATAGGATTAATACCACATAAACAAAAATTCTAGAAATCAATTAAGACTTATTAAACTCTAACACTAGAAACTAACATAAACAAAAATTCCATCTAAACCAATTAAGACCTAATACCTAACCAATGAAGACCTAACAAGTGACTAATATTTAACCAATTAAGACCTATTAATTAACTGGAGTTAAAACTTAACATGTGACTAATATGACTAATAACACCTAAATTGATTAATACGACCTAATAAGACCTAATACCTATTTTAATAAGAACTAATAGTCCACCCTTAAGAACTAATAGGACCTATACTTAACATGTATGTTTAAATTTGTAGTTCATGTATGCACGTTTAAATTTGTAACATGTATGTTTCTTAAATTTCTAACATGTGACTAATATGACCAATTAAGATAGACCTAGCACGATTAATATGACCTCTTAAGCCTTAATAGGATTAATACCACATAAACAATATAAACAAAAATTCTAGAAACCAATTAAGACCTATTAAACTGTAACACTAGAAACTAACATAAACAAAAATTCTAGTGTAAACCAATTAAGATCTAATACCTAACCAATTAAGACCTAACTAGTGACTAATATTTAACCAATTAAGACCTATTAATTAACCAATTAAGACTTAACATGTGATTAATAGGACTAATAATACCTAAATTGATTAAAATTACCTAATAAGACCTAATAGTCCACCCTTAAGAACTAATAGGACCTATACTTGACCAATTAGGTCAAATATGACCTATTAAGACCTTATAGTCCTACCAATTAAGACCTAACATGTGACTAATATTTGACCAATTAAGACCTATTAATTGACCAATTAAGTCTCATTAATACAAGTAAAATGTGACGATTAATATGACCACTTAAGACTTAATAGGATTAATACCACATAAACAATATAAACAAAAATTCTACAAACCAATTAAGACCTATTAAACTATAACACTAGAAACTAACATAAACAAAAATTCTAGTGGAAACCAATTAAGACCTAACTAGTGACTAATATTTAACCAATTAAGACCTATTAATTGACCAATTAAGACTTAACATGTGATTAATAGGACTAATAATACAACAACAAGTTTCACGAACCTTATTTATGCGTACAAAGCAAGGGCGCAACCTCTCAAACATTCTTTGACATATTTTCACATTTGCAAATTCTTTCTTGAATGCTTCAAATAATTCACTTTGTGTTGTATCTATAAAATGTTTTGGATGTGCAGTTTTCATACCAGTCTCTTCATCTTTCATCTGTATTGTATCCCTTCTATTAGAAGAAACACGAGAGTGAGCGGTCCAATATTCAATGACCTATTTTTTTGCATGTTCAAAAATTCTATCTTTTCAAGGAAGCCTACAAATATTGACCCAATTTTTTTCAATGTTTTCATCTCACATATTTCTCTTCCTGATATATCTTTGAATAGTTCTTGTAGATACATTCAGTAAATCAGAAATTGCATGCACTTGTCTTCTTTGTGTCAACCTCCTACTAGATAAAGTAGTCATAATTGCTCTATGTGCAGTACTTAAATCAGATCTTCGACTTGAGTTATTAATGTTGTTCAATGCATCTTGCAAATTTTGAACTATTGTTCGATTTACATTTTCTCTAGAGTTTGTCTTGTTGTCAACACCCAACAACTCCAAAATAGGAGTCATTTGTTTTTTCCTAAATAACCTAACAAATAATTGAGCTCTTGCAACCATACTTTTATTTTCAAAATATTCATCCCAAAGTTTTTTGCAATGAGTTTTAATTGTACTTTCAGATAACATTTCCTTAGATGGAATTGTTATACACTAAGTTTGTGCCTTTGTCTCAAGCTCTCGTAGTCTTGATAACCTAGTATAACATGGGAATCATCTCCAGGTTGTGGGACCTATGCTAACTGAGATGAGACCTCCAGGTTCTAGGTTGGTTCCTCTTGGATAATAACCTTAATTTGCTTCTAGACATGAAAGTAAATCTTTTGAGGGAAAGGGATAGAAGGAATGCTTGAAAGGGAAATGACTTAAAGCAAACTATCCTATTAGGTGATACATCGAAAATAGTGTTTGGATCTCAGTATGGAGGAATGGAACCAATGAAAGGCTTAGGTCTAGTAGGTCACAACTTACTGAATAGGCTTGCATAAGTGTTTCATAGGAGGGTCTGAATATAAGACACAATCTATGACCTACAAGTAGACATTCACTTCTGCAACTCTGTGTAGGATTGAAACAAGACTGTTAGGGGGCTGAAGTATACCCACAAAAGCATCTAAATCAAATCAAACACAATAACACACAAAATTACAAAAAGTAAGAGGGATCAGGAACCCTAAGTTGTCATTGAAAACATCATATACTTTAATCCAATAAGAGATGATCCAAATAAGGAAGCATAGGGACATGAAGGATTGTCACAAACTACCTCTGCAATATCTGAATAATCAATGGGAGATTACAAATTGTGGAAAACCACAAGGCAGGAAGAAATGCCACAGATAGCCTTCCAAGAAAAGGACTTTCTTCTTTACAAAATGCGAACTCTGAGCACTAAGGCTCCAAAAAAACAATATATATATATATATACTCAACTGCATGCAGGCAAGAGTAAAAAAACCTAACTAGGGTTTGAGAATTTTGCATTAGAATAATGATAAACCCTAGTTCGATCAAGTCTGATAATAATTAATTCTCTGCAAAATCATAGCTGATCATATATTTGAGTTTACCTGCCCATCCTTGTACTACATCAACCTGTAGACAAGTGACCTAGATTCATCTACTTTCCTGCACAAAGTCTCGCCATGAATGCTCAAGTTGGTACCTTTCTGAGACAAGAATCGACCCATGACGACTGCCCAGTCTTCCTCATCATCTTCTTTTAACTGCAAATGTCTTGGAGACATAAATTCTTTGAGCTACCTCGCCACTGTATCCCATTGAATCAAAAACTGGCAAAAAACCCCATGTAGAGATATTCAAATTTGAACTGCAATGGCTAGCTGGTCATTTTAAAACATAACCGTCGATCTTTTTTAATTCCTGGTAGATGAACGACTGTGATGCGCTGAGAAAACAACTTAAAACCCCTCTGAAAAGTCAAAAACACCATGGAAGTCAGCGGCCAATAGGAAGCAAACATGTCAGCACCTCTGTCATTTTTGGACCCACCTCGAGCCCTTTTCTCTTTTAAGTTTTTTAGCGACTATGCGACTGAATAATTTTAAGTCATGAGATCCTTTGGCTTACCCTAGTCTGGTCAAGCGATTCAGCGAACAAGGGTGTCACTGAATTGGTGAGTCTTTTTACTAACCCTGGTTATATCCCGCGAACAAGAGAAATCCTTCATTCGCCGATTCGCTGAATACTCCTTTAACCACTCATGAGAATTCTGGCTTACATTTGGCAAACTGGTGACCGAAGATGATCACCAGATCGCTAAGAATTTTAGGGCGTTACTAACTTATCTTGCGAATACACACATTCGCACACTCGCCAGATCATTTAGAGTAATGTTATCTTATCACGTGAATGAGTGACCAAAGAGAAGTTATTGGGGCCGCCAAATATTTTGTCAAACCTAGGCCCAGACTTGCCACCTGTCAATCTTTTATTCGCTCTGACCACCTCATCAGCAACACCTTGGCACCTCTCTGACATCGGACCCACCTAAGACAAGATTCTAATCTAACGACGGGCCCAAGATCTCATACCCTTCAAATATTCTTTCAGATCATATGCCCACCGTAGATCTTCATTAAGTCGTGACCCCACTGACACATCGGTCCACCTGGAAGTCCTCATCAACACGCATCAACCAATAGAAAATGAGCACATCAGCAAGAAAGGACCCACCGAGAATGCTCTGAGATAACGTAAGATCAACGGAGGGTGCATGATCGCATGTGTCAGAAAGATACCTTGTGGACATGCGCCAGTCGTTGATCCTCTACAGATGTCAGAGCCCTTTTAAAATGCTAGAAACTTGGTCCCACTGACACATTGCCGAATCACTACCATGTGGACCAATGAGAAGCCGTCGTTGATGTACACGTAGCAGTGGACCCGCCAGGCATGAAGAGTTACGTAACTAAGGAGAATCAACGGTTGTCTAAAAATCGCATACCTTTGACACATTTCATGAGAACACACGCCAACCATTTATTTTCAAGCTTCTGATATCCCTGGGCCCGCTAACAAAAATACAGGTCATCATCTCTCGACCAATGAAAAGCTTCCAAGTAGAACACCGTGGTAGTGGACCCACTAAACTCTGAAGCGCTGCATAGAAGGGAAGATTGATGGTTGTCATAAGATCGCATGCCTCTGACAGAACCTATGAGATCCTACGACAACTGTTGATCTCATCAACTAGGACCCCACTCAAAATCTCTTAACCCCGGAAGCTTTAGAGAATGCGCGACCAAAGGAAGAATCGCTCAGTCACCGAATAGAATTCCTAACCTTCTTTAAGTCTGTAGAATACACGAACAAGGCATTCACAGAATGGCTGAGTCTAAAGTCCTACCTGGGGTTTTAGTTAGCGAATTCCCGACTGAAAGGCAATCCACGGAGTCGCTGAATACTTTAGGGCACCGCCAGTTTATCTTGCGACTAAGAGAACCACTGCAGTCACCAATTCGTTGAGAGAAAAGGGTAACCGCCAAAGAACTTGCGACTAAGGAAAGGCAAACCGTTTGCTGAGTCACTGACTATAGAGACCTAACCACCAAACATTAAGCGACTGAGAGAGACAATGAAATTGCTGAATCATTGAATAAAAGGGGGGACCGCCGACTGACTTGGAGAACTAGCGACCGACAATGAATGAAAAGCGCACATGGGTATTTGAGGATTTTTAGTGGCCAATAAAGTAACTCAAAAATATAACAAGGCCTAGGGTTTTTTGAGGGTTTGGCCTATAACAGCTAGTTTATGAATTTTTAAGGGTTTAGCCTAGCCAGGGACCTAGAAACAGTTGCAGAGACCAAGGGGAAATAGATAAAGCAATGAAATTTTGCAGAGTGCTTGGGAGGATAAAAATATAGACCCTGGGATAGATTTGGCCAAATTTGCATGTATATGAAAATTGGGGTAACATTTTTGCAATTTCTGCTGCATGTCAGCCTAATAGACATTAAAAACTAGTGGCTTTAAAGCAATTCATTGGGCACGGGGTCTACTCCTGAGCACAACCTCTTGATAGAGGAACAAAAATGGAACCAGAGGGACAAACTGTGCATGAGCACTTCTTGGAAAACAAGCAAACTAACCTAGAAAGCAGGGGAACATTTACAAGAAATTACAGAGAGGGACTAACCTCAAAACATGGCTTCAGATGGAAACCATTTATTGATATTCGCAAGGTATCTCCTTCAAGATTTGATAGCTGGAAAGCATTAGACCCCTTGCACTCTATTATAACAAATAGTCCACCCCAAAATGAATCAAATTTTGTATGTCTACCAGGCTTGGATCTGAATTCATCCCATTTGAGAACTACATCTCCAACTTTGAAACTTCTGATCCTAACTCTTTTATCAAAGCTTTTCTTTGTTTGGATCTGATGGAATTCCATATCCTACATTGATTTGTCTCTGATCTCTTCCAATTCCATCAACTGAGCATACCTGATCTGCAAGGGATCTCCTTCTTCAAATAGGGCATACTAAGTAGCCAAGTCCAGAGCTGGAAATTCAACTGAAATGGACAACTTGGCCTCTTTACCATATACTAGCATGTAAGAAGAATTACCAATGATTTTATTTGGGGTAATTCTGTCTAACCACAAGGCAGACCTGAGTTTAGTATGCCAATCTCTCTGATTTTTTTGAAGAGTCTTCTTGATTATCCTAATAAGGTTCTTATTTGTTGATTCAGCTAAGCCATTGCCCTAAGGGTAATAATTTGAACTGGTATTCAGATAGATGCCATTCTTGACTGCTCACTCTGAAACTTTGAGGCCTATGAATGCTAATGCATTATCTGAGATGATGGAATCATGAGTGCCAAACCTATGAATTACATCATCATAAAAACTTAATACAACACTCTCATTGGATTCTTTTAATGCAATTGCTTCTGTCCATCTAGTGAAATAATCAGTTGCAGTAATTATCCACTTATGGCCTGCACTAGATGGAGGATTGATCATCCCAATGAAATCTATACCCCACTTCATGAAGGGCTACTCTGTTTTGATTGGTTGTAGGGGCAAGGCCGCAAGCCTTTCCTTTCCTGCAACCATATCACAATTGATGCATTTTTTGACATGATCATGACTATCCTTAAAGATAGATGGCCAATAGTACCCAGCCCTCATGATCTTATAAGTAAATAGTCCTAGGAGAAAAGTGACCACCAGAAGGTTCGTCATGAAACTCAAATAGGACATCAGCTATCTTTCCTGAATCTATGCATCTTAAAAGGACACCATTGTGATCCTTCCTGAAAAGAACTTCATTTATCAGCACAAAAGGAATAGATTGTAACCTATAATACCTCCTTTTTGTTGAATCCAAACCTGTAGGACATTGTCTTGTCTTCAAGCAATTGATTATATTATGCAGCCAACTTGTTGCCTTGTCTTGTTCTTCTGTAGAATGCACCACCAAAGATGCATCCATTATTTTTTATTTCTTTGAACTTTCATCCCCTACCAAATGCTCACAAAGACCTCTTCCTCTAACCAGCTTGGTAGTTTGAATATCTATGTCATATTCCATCACCTTGGTGATCCAACCAGCTCTTTTCTCATTTAGATCCTTGGAAAGAAAAAATTCTTTGACACTTGGATGAGTAACTTTTAAATGTACCTTGTTGTGGGTCAACAAATATCTAAACTTTTTAAGGCTCTTCACCACAACAAGTACATGTTTCTCTACAAAAGAGTATCTCTGTTCATACTCCTCTAAACCCTTGCTGAAGAAAGCAATGGGCTGCTCCAATCCATCTGAATTTTCTTGGGTTAACATTGTAGATATGACATCATGACCTCCATAGGCATAAAGGATAAAATCCTTACTAAAATTTGGGTTTAGGAGAGCAAGGGCTTCTGCTAAGGCCTCTTTGATAGCTTGGAAATTGACTCTCCCTTCTTTGGTCCAACTAAGGTTGAACTCTTCTTTAACATGGCTGTTAAAGGCCTGAGTAAATCTGCAATGTTAGGCAAGAATCTCCTAAAAAAATTAATCTTTCCTATGAAAGATTGGAGACTTTTCTTGTGATGTGGTAGGGGTAGCTCTAAGATAGCTGCAATTCTCTTAGGATCTACTGTAATCCCTTCTTTGGATACTACATATCCCAACAATTTTCCTTCATGAACTGCAAACACACATTTCTTGGGATTAAGAGATATCCCAAATTCTCTACACCTTTCAAAAATCTTCCTCAAATGTTTGATGTGGCCTGTTGCATGCTTAGAATAGACAGTTATGTCATCCAGATAGACTAGCACAAACTTGTACATAAGGCTTTTAAAGGCCATATCCATTGCCTTTTGAAATGTAGCACCTGCATTTGACAAACCAAAGGACATCTTTTGATAAGCCATGGTTCCCCACTTGGTTGTAAATGCAGTCTTGTATTGATCCTCTTCACTTACTAGGATCTAATTGTATCCTAAATAGCCATCCAATAATGAAAATCTCTCAGATCCAGAGACACATTGTAAGATTTGTTCCATGGAGGGTAGTGGATGGTGGTCTTTTAGTGAGGCCCTGTTAAGATCCCTGAAGTCAACACATAACCTCAGCTCCCCATTCTTCTTCCTGACAGGAACAAGGTTGGAAACCCAACTAGTATGCTTAATGGGGTAGATGATACCACTTTCTATTAGTTTGAGTACTTCTTTATGCATAAGTGGCTCAAGCTTGGGATTAACAGGCCTTTGCTTTTGCCTCACTGGTTTGGCATTAGGTTCTAATTCAATAGTGTGCTGAGCAAGGGCTAGATCAAAACCCTTGAGGTCCTCATATTTCCATGCAAACACATCACTGAATTCTTTGAATAACTAAGTGTAAGCTTTCTTTTCCAATTCAGTGTTTGCTTTTCCAAATTGTAAGCTCTTACCTGGTTCCAACTCTAGTTCAACACAATGTTCTTGTTGAACTACCAGGCCAGCTTTATTTTTCTTGACTTCATCATCCTTGTTGAAGATAGTCTCTAAGGTAACAAGACCTCTAGGCATCTTATTGGACTTCAGTTGTATTACCTAATCACCATAGTTTTTTGATAGCCTATCTTGATTATGTTTTGAAAAAACATCTTCTTCAAACAAGAACTGCAGAATCTGTTCATCATTGTCAAACACTTGCCAATTAACATCATTATCAGGAATAGAGGGTCTGAAAATCACTTTGATATGTTGTTGATCCATTTATTTTGAAATGCTATTGGGAATATCATACTGAGATCCAATAGCAGCTAACCTATCTGCATTTTGATTTAACTTTCTAGAGATGGCAACAATATTGAAAGCACAAAAATCTTCAATTACATCCCAAACTCTATGCTTGTATGCTTTCAAAGTGTCATTTTGGTTGCACTTATCCCTCTTACTTGGCTGACAACTAACTCACTATCACCACAAACTTTTAGGGCCTTAAGCCCTCTTTTTCTAGCCCACTCTAGTCCATTGACTAGACTTTCATACTCTGCAGTATTGCTAGTGCAAGAGAAATTGAATCTAAAGGTAGTATAATACCTTTCTCCTTTTGGGGACACTAGCATAGCACCACCACCAGAACCATGTCTACTTCTAGCTCCATCAAAAAATAGTTCCCAAACCTGATTATTCTGATCCTCTGAATTAGTATCCTCTTTGAGAAGGCTTGGCTCTATAGCTCCACTCTCTTGTATTAAATAACTCCCCAAACCAAAATCCCAAACAAGATTTTCTTGGGCCTCATAAGCTCTCTCATCTAGAAAAATATCATGGATACTCTCTATCTTTGTGCTTGCTTCACTAATGTTTTGGAAGTCACTGTCATCAAATATGGGGTAGTTTACATTGATGGTATTTGACACATAAGGTTCTATATGGTGTGCTGCTAATGGTTCTGATTTAATGGTGACCTTGGTCCCATACCTTGTATGAAAAAGCATGTGAGACCAATCAGAAGATAGGTAGCCTCCTATCTTAGCTGCAAACTCCCTTGAAAGACATATAGAAAATAATGCAAGGAGATCTATGATATATATATCAAGGAGGATGGAAAAATTAGGACTAGCATGTAGGATTAGACTGGTATCCTTGGTCACACCTATAGTATTGACTCAGGATCCATCAAGTTGGGTAACCTTCTTTTGGAAGGGCTCATATTTTAGTCCTAATTGGTCAGCTACTTTCTTGGACATTACAGTGCTAGTAGCCCCACTATCTACCATACAATTATGCACTAAATATTTTCCAATGATTAAAGATACATAAAAGGGAGGTGGCTTTGAATTCCTACCTTGTGTGGCATTGCCTTTGGAGTTGCTACTTGGAGCCTCCTTTTCTTGATCAGTGTTAACCAACACTAGCTTTGCAGCTTCTTTTGTAGGTTGAGGAGTTGCTACCTCTGTCATGGCCTTCTTCAAAATTTCAGGCTGTCCCGGAAGAGCCAAAGAGTCCCACATGGACATGGTGACATTCACCTTCTTCATGTTGTCTACAATATTAAAAGGTGTCACAGTGTGTACTCTCTGTTGTGTCTTTACTGTGATGGGCTCCACCTCTTTTGGAATTTGGCTTTCCTTTCTTGTAATGACAAGAGCCTCCTTAGGTATGATGGGAGTGGCTTATTGCAGTGGCTCTGCAGATGTAGTAGCTTTGGCATTGGAATTTTCTCTCTCGATGTCTTGAGCTCTTCTCTTTGCTCTTGTATAGGCGACAAAAGCAACCTCATCATTGACTCCATTGAAGTCTGGTTGCACCCAATTGAAAAGAGTAGTCTCATTCTCTTGTGATTCTTGTTGAGCCACTGAGCCACTGGATGAAGCCTCTGATTGAGCTTGGGAGGCATTTTGAACCATTAGAGCTTGGGTCATCCATCCATTTGAACATGTAGCCTAATTATGAGGCTGATTACAAGGAAAACACCATTCATTCTCCATAGCCATATTATTTTGACTAGGAACCATATCCCTCACTAGATTTGTAGAATTTAAAGGTGCAGGATTATATGGTTGGAATGGTCTCCGATTGAAGCTTTGTCTTTGTCCTTGGTAGCCTCCTTGGTATGGCGGCCTATTTTGTTGATAAGGCTGTCCCTGATTTTGATATTGCTGACTAGGACCTTGGCCTTGTGACTGAAATGGTGGTCTGATTCCTTGACCTTGCTTCTTCAAATTTGTGACCTCTTTAGTCAAGGTCTGCAAAAAATTTGTCATTTCTTGTATACTAGTTTGCTGACTACTCTTTATTTCTTGTAACTCTTGAGAGAAACTAGCTGTTGGCTCCTGACCACTGGTACTAGCTTGGGGTGCTAATATGGTAGGAATAGGGGTAAATGGGGGTACTTGGGCAGGTGCAATGGGTTGAAGGCTAGGAAAGATGGGCATTGGAGGCCTTCTAGCAATCATGCCTGCTTGGATTAAATAATTCTCAGCTCTGATAGCTATGTCAAAAGTTGGGGGTAAGGAAGTACCGCCCATAGACTGGATCATGACAGAGATTTGGCCATTCAGACTTTGCAAGTAGTATAGAAAAGCATGGTCAGCTGATGGTCTCACAGAGACTGGAATTCTATTCCATGTCTTAAGGAATCTACTATTGTAATTTGTCATTTGCTCTTGAGGGTCTCTCTTAATAGTTGTTAACTGCTCAAATAGAGACAAGTTATCTGATTTATCCTCAAAATGCTTACTTAATGCATCCCCTAATTCATCCCATGAAGTAATAGAACCAACAGTTAAATTTCTAAACCATTCTAGAGCCTTACCCTTTAAAGAGGCTGCTAATAACTTTGTGGCCACATCTTCTTAAGTTATGTTGTGTATGCTGCAGATGGTGGTCACATCTCTTATGTGCTCAAAAGCAGTTGTCTACCCTTTACCTGTGAAATTAGGTATACTCTTAAGTTCCACCAAGGGCACATCATGATGTTGAGCAAAATTTAATGGACTAACCTGATTAAAGGGTGCAAATGCAAATGGTCTAGCCATTGTAGGAGCTGGAATCTGAAGGTTAACAACTATATGAGCTGTATTTGATGCTTGATTTGAATCTTCTTCTAGATCTCTGGTTAGAGATCTGTCTCTTCTTCTGGAATGAAAGGGAAAAGGTCTCCTTTCTGAGGTATCAGGAGGTGTTGATTGAACTCTCCTTGTAGGAGATGTTCTTTGAGTTGACTTGCCTTTGTGACTTCTCTTTGAGGGAAACTCTAAAAATTTAGTGGGCTTTGAGCTTCTAGTCTCAACCTTTTTCATAAACCTTGAACAAGGTTAGCCTTGATCCTTGAAATCAGTGGAGTCACTAGATATACTTGATGAAACAACCTTTAAAGGTCTGTATTATGCAATCTGCATATCAGAGATAACATAATCTTCAAACAATGAACTTCTTGTGTAGTCCCACCAGGCGTGCCAGAATTGTTATTCACTAAGTTTGCGCCTTTGTCTCAAGCTCTCGTACTCTTGATAACCTAGTATAACATGGGAATCATCTCTAGGTTGTGGGACCTATGCTAACTAAGATGAGACCTCCAGGTTCTAGGCTGGTTCCTCTTGGATAATCACCTTAATTTGCTTCTAGACATGAAAGTAAATCTTTTGAGGGAAAGGGATAAAAGGAATGCTTGAAAGGGAAATGACTTAAAGCAAACTATCCTACTAGGTGATACACCGAAAATAAGGTTTGGATCTCAGTATGGAGGAATGGAACCAATGAAAGGCTTAGGTCTAGTAGGTCACAACTTACTGAATAGGCTTGCATAAGTGTTTCATAGGAGGGTCTAAACATAAGACACAATCTATGACCTGCAAGCAGACATTCACTTCTACAACTCGGTGTAGGATTGAGACAAGACTGTTTGGGGGCTGAAGTATACCCACAAAAGCATCTAAATCAAATCAAACACAATAACACACAAAATTATAGAAAGTAAGAGGGATCAAGAACCCTAAGTTGTCATTGAAAACATCATATACTTTAATCCAATAAGAGATGATCCAAACAAGGAAGCATAGGGACATGAAGGATTGTCACAAAATACCTCTGCAATATCTAAATAATCAATGGGAGATTACAAATTGTGGAAAACTTGAGGGCAGGAAGAAATGCCATAGATAGCCTTCCAAGAAAAGAACTTTCTTCTTTACAAAATGTGAACTCTGAGCACTAAGGCTCCAAAAAAACAATATATACATATTCAATTGCACACAGGCAGGAGTAAAAAAACCTAACTAGGGTTTGAGAATTTTGCATTAGAATAATGATAAACCCTAGTTCAATCAAGTCTGTTCATAATTAATTCTCTGCAAAATCATAGCCGATCAGATGTTTGAGTTTACGTGCCCATCCTTGTACTACATCAACCTACAGATAAGCGACCTGGATTCATCTACTTTCCTGCACAAAGTCTCGCCATGAATGCTCAAGTTGGTACCTTTTTGAGACAAGAATCGACCCATGATGGCCACCCAGACTTCCTCATCATCTTCTTTTAACTGCAAATGTCCTGGAGACATAAATTATTTGAGCTACCTCACTGCTGTATCCCATTGAATCAAAAACTAGCAAAAAACCCCCCGCAGAGATATTCAAATTTGAACTGCAACGACTAGCCGGTCATTTTAAAACATAACCGTCAATCTCTTTTAATTCCCGGCAGATGGATGACTATGATGCACTGAGAAAAACAGCTTAAAACCCCTCTGAAAAGTGAAAAACACCATGGAAGTCAGCGGCCAATAGGAAGTGAACATGTCAGCACCTGTATCATTTTTGGACCCACCTCGAGCCCTTTTCTCTTTTAAGTTTTTTAGCGACTATGCGACTGAAGAATTCTAAGTCACGAGATCCTTTGGCTTACCCTAGTCTGGTCAAGCGATTCAGCGAACAAGGCTGTCGCTGAATCGCTGAGTCTTTTTACTAACCCTGGTTATATCCTATGAACAAGAGAAATCCTTCATTCGCCGATTTGCTGAATACTCCTTTAACCACTCATGAGAATTCTGGCTTACATTTGGTGAACTGGCGACTGAAGATGATTGCCAGATCACTGAGAATTTTAGGGCCTCACTAACTTATCCTATGATCTTGCGAATACACACATTCATGCACTCGCCAGATCATTTAGAGTACTGTTATCTTATCATGCGAATGAGTGACCAAAGAGAAGTTATCAGGGCCGCCAAATATTTTGTCAAACCTGGGCCCAGACTTGCCACCTGTCAATCTTTTATTCACTCTGACCACCTCATCAGCAACACCTTGGCACCTCTCTAACATTGAACCCACCTAAGACAAGATTCTAATCTAACGGCGGGCCCAAGATCTCATACCCTTTGAATATTCTTTCAGATCATACACCCGTCGTAGATCTTCATTAAGCTGCGACCCCACTGACACATCGGTCCACTTGGAAGTCCTCATCAGCACGCAACAACCAATAGAAAATGAGCACATCAGCAAGAAAGGACCCACCGAGAATGCTCTGAGATAAAGTAAGATCAACGGAGGGCACATGATCGCATGTGTCAAAAAGATTCCTTGCGGACATGCACCAGCCGTTGATCCTGTGCAGATGTCAGAGCCCTTTTAAAATGCTAGAAACCTTGTCCCACTGACACATTGCCGAATCACTACCATGTGGACCAATGAGAAACCGTCGTTGATGTACACGTAGCAGTGGACCCGCCAGGCATGAAGAGTTATGTCACTAAGGAGAATTAATGGTTGTCTAAAAATCACATACCTCTGACACATTTCATGAGAACACACGCCAGCCGTTGATTTTTAAGCTTCTGATATCCCTGGGCCCACTGACAAAAATACACCTCATCATCTCTTGACCAATGAAAAGCTTCCAAGTAGAACACCGTGGTAATGGACCCACTAAACTCCGACGCGCTGCATAGAAGGGAAGATCGGCAGTGAATCAGTAGAGAGTTGAATGTAACTGGAAATCATTTTGATTTTTTGGTGAAGGTGGAATAATTTCTAAATGGAAGTATTGTTAATTTGGTTTTGTTCCATGACAATTTTTTTGCATTGCGGGTATAGTCCATTTATAAATGTTGAATGATAAAAGAAAGCAACAAGAAAAAAAGTGATACATCTAAAGAAAAATATTATTGAATTAATTTGTTATATACCTACAATTGGTTCTTTAAAGGCAAGTTGGATCATTTTGTAATATTTTTTTGTTGCAGCAACTTGTGTGAACACACTACAAAGAATGCCTCTCGTATTTTTTTAACAAAAAAGGCAAATCCAGATAAGAGATTATTTTGTATAAGTGACTTTTTATAGGTAACAATACATTATATTATGATTTTTATATGTAATTGCCTTTTAGTCAACACATTGGGAGAGACATTGTTTACTTCAAAGATCTAATATATGATAGGGACACATTTATGAAAGGAAAATAGTATAGGATATAACACATACGATATACAAAAACACATTTCTTTCATGCGACTAATAAATATAATATAGTACAAATACAAATTTAGTTTAGTAAATGGTTACAATATAATAACGAATAGAAAGCAACTTGTTCTAGTATACAAACGGTATGCATTAAATATTGGTCAATTTAAGGGGGGAACTGATTTGTAGAAGTGATAATTTAAGATATGACATGGGAAGGAAATACAAAGTGATAATAAATCAAAACAGTTACAAGGAAATTATTTTAACTTTTAGAAATATTTGTGTGTAAATAGTGTTGTAGATCAAAGGTACACAATCAACTTAGGTATGACAAACTACGGAGACAACATTAATCACATTTATATATAAGTTTCAAGTTTCCTATGTCTAAGCATAGTTATATATGTTTCCACATACAATATGAAAAAAATAACATAGCACACAAATGTATTATGAGTGGGGCATACCAAAACTCAGGGCCATAGCATCATATTTGCATATGAGAGGTTCACAAATTGTCTATTGTAAGCGGCATAGATTTGTTTTTTAAAAACATTTGTAAAAAAGGTTGAAATTGGGTGAAAAGTTGAAATGGACAAAGAGAAACTCCCACATTTTTCACTTGGAAGTTGGAATTTAGAGAGTTCAGGGTGTATTATTTTCTAAAGAAATAGAAATTGCAATGATTGAGTGAAAAATGGGCACCTTCTCTTACCTCCATTCAAATTTTGCAACCAATTGTGTTGTATAGGGTTGTTGGTATAAATGAAAAGGGGTTGAAAATTTGCAGACATATGAAGCGCACACATTCACATTCAAATGCATCATATTTGCACAAGAGAGGCACGTAAACTATGTTGTAAGAGGTGTAGAAAATGATAAAATAATTTGTAGAAAAAGCTGAAATTGGGAGCAAAATTTGGAATGGAGCAAGAAAAAATGCCACATTTTTCACTTGGAAATTGGAATGTAGAGCATTTGGGTTGTATTGTTTGCTGAAGAAATAGAAATTGCAAGGAGTCAAATCGAAAGGCTTTTCATTGGTTTCATGCATTTTTTACAAAAGACCTAACATGCACATGGAAGCTATAAATGACTTGCAATAGAAAATAAAAAATGGAAACCAGAGCATGAACTCACAATATTGTCAACAGGAGGGTGTTATAATTCATAAGCACAACTTGGTTCAGATAACATAGCATCCACCATTTTCTACAACCACAAAGTTTGTACATCTAGAACATCACCAAGAATTTAAATTGGCATAACAAAGTTGAAATCCTATTCTATCCATTATGTGTGTGTGTAAGCTAGAATTATTGTTAGAGTAATAAAGTGTTTACTGATTAATTGAATCATATTGATTTAATTATTCAGTCACTTATTACCTCTTTCAACTTAAGCTAAACTTTAGGCATATAATAATTAATTATCTTTATTAATTATTATCATGCAACCTAGGGTTTCACCTATTTAGGGTTTCTGATCTCCTTTTATAAGGATTGATCTCATAACACTTTGTAACCTTTTCTGACATTTCATTATTGATTGCAACTTTTGTTTTTGCACATCAAAGATTTCTCCTCTCTCGTGGATCAATGCTTTCAGGCCTCCATAGCTATTTGCTTCTCTCTCTTTCTGTGACAGGTGTTTGCATGTAGGTGTTCTTGGGAGCTGTGGGTTGTTTTTCATCAACTCCATCATGGTATCAGAGCTTCAGATCTGCTTGCCCCTATCATCCTTTTGAGAAATTCGACCGTGTTCGTCAGATCTGCGTTTAGAAAGGGTTTCCTATCAGATCTAGGGGACCTATTTTTTTGGTCATCTTGGCCTCAAACGGACCTCATAGTTGCGTTCAGAACATCCAAGAACCCCAAGATCCATATAAAATTTGTCAAATTTGGACAAAGTTGGATTTGTGAGAAAAAAATTTGCAATCGACCCTGGCACAGATCCCGAGGTGATCAGTATTTTTTGGAGCACTTCTGGCACAAACAGACCTCACAGTTGCATCTGGAAGGCCTGAGATAGTCAAAATACATATAAAACTTGTCTATTTACAACAAGTTGGCTTCTAAGGCAAAAAAAATTTGCAAACTGGGGCCATACAGCCATGGCACGCACTTCGAAGCACATTGATGCAAGCGATTTCTTAAAAAAAATAAATTTAAAAATTATCTTTTGGGCGACCACCCGCGCACCGCAAAGCGGCCACCCTGTGCCTAGTTGCAGCCTCCGTAGAGCCACCACCGCCACCGGACTCAGCAGCCACCACCACCGCCGAACTCAACGGCCTTCGCAGAGCCACCACTACCGCCGAAGATCACTGCCCCAAAGCTGCCACCACCACCGCCGCCAGCGCCGCCTCTCCGCTTGTACCGCCAGCGCCACCTGCTCCGCATGCTCTGCGCCACTCCGCCTAGCCCCTCGTCGTATGGGTGACCAGGGGCCTTTTCTTAAGCCTTGGTGGATTTGAGCTGTGATGACCATTTTGCCATCAATTTTAGGCTCAGTATCTGCTGACGTCAGTAGAAATCTCATCATTTTAAAAGTTTTTTAAGGGTACCTTGGCTTTTTTGCCAATATCTCAAGCATTTTGGATCGTAATTGGGCGTGCGATATATTGTCGAAAAGCTGGTTTTGAGCCCGATCTGAATTATCTAGTATGGTTTTGTGATTTTTCCATTTTGATGCTCTTTTTTGCTGTCAAAGTCCGATGTTCTCTGTGATCGTGGCATCTCAAACCTCCTGCTTTTCGAGATCTGTTTCTCTTGCATCCAGGTTTCATTTTTGGCAAACGAGATATTGCCGAAAAGATCTTTCTGAGATTTTATCAGATCTGATGGTTTTATGTGGTTTTTTGTCCCTTTGTTGATGTCACCAATCTTTAGATCCTTGCAGACACCTTCTTTGGGCCCTCCAGTGCAGCTGTTTGTTTTTTGCTCATATCTTGAGCATATGGTGTCAAAATTTGGCAAAAGAGATATCATCGGAAAGCTGATTCTGAGATCTTTCCAGATCTAGAGGTTATATTTTATGGCTTTATTTTTTTGATAGTTTTTTCTCTATCAAAGCCAGATCTTCAGTTCTGCACTCTGGGAGCTCTATCTTGTGCATCCGGACTCCATTTTCAGAAAATGATATATCGTTGGAAAGCTTGTTCAACGAGATTTTTAGTGCTATGAGTCATTTTTCCAAATTCTACTCCACGTTCATTTTATTCAAATTCTTTCTTTTTTGCAGTCTGGTGGATATCTTAGTTGTTTCAGGTCCTGGGATCTCTTCCCTTTGAGGGATGGCTCATCTTAGGTTGTTCTTTTGTTTCAACAGCCTTTGATCTTCTTTGAGCAGTGTATACTTCACTTTTGTAGCATTCTTTCATGCACATGCACTGAGATAAAGTGCCATTCTATTGCTTTGATGGGATCTTGCACATGTTCATGCTATTTGTACTCATACTCCATTATAAAGTGCTAGGGGGTTTGATTTTTGCCTTTGTTTTCCATCTTCTTTTTTCATGTGAGTGTTCCTCCATCGACATTAGCCTCAGGTATCTTTATTTGTGTTTGTACTCTCTCTGCACATTCGATGTTTCAGATTCATCTTCATCATGCAGTTCATAATGGATGATCTTTTCAGTGTACCTGTCATTACTCCCTTGTCAGCAGTATGGGGGGGTTTCTATTATTGGTTCTACTGCTTCCTTGGTTCGATAGTGTGAGCTATGTATTCAGTATTTGATCCTATGTACTAGGCGGTTACAGTGGCTGGTTACCTATGCATTCCGGTGAGATGGATCATTTACCATATGGACACTCTTTTCTTTCCTATTTTTGGATGCACTCTTCCAGCTTTGATTGATCAGCTCTTCAAGCTTTTGGTGTTTATGCCATCTGTATCTTCGAGTTCAAGTGTTTGCCTTTGTTTGCCTCCTGATTCGAGTAGTGTTATTTGAGGGCACTCATGCAGATTATAGTCTTCTCTATCTGGTCATATTTCTGTGGAGGATCTTTAGATCATCAGTTTCTTCTTGACAGAGTTTGCAGTTTCATGCTTCAGTGATGTTGTACATGTTCATCTTTGTTCCTATTTTTTGGAACATTCCTAGTTTTGGAGGCTTCTTCAGTCCTTCAGACTAGTCTTTGCCTCTTTTTGGAGTAGAGTTTTTCCCATGTGGTTTTCTCTATTTCTTTGCCTTGTAGAGACTCTCTTTTGTACTTGGGTACCTGATCAGGCCTTTTGTTGCCGAAACCCATTTTCTTTCAGTAGTTCTTTCTAGGTTTTTAGCTTCTCCCAAAGTTTATCTTAAGGGGGGGTGTTAGAGTAATAAAGTGTTTACTGATTAATTGAATCATATTGATTTAATTATTCAGTCACTTATTACCTCTTTCGACTTAAGCTAAACTTTAGGCATATAATAATTAATTATCTTTATTAATTATTATCATGCAACCTAGGGTTTCACCTTTTTAGGGTTTTTGATCTCCTTTTATAAGGATTGATCTCATAACACTTTGTAACCTTTTCTGACATTTCATTATTGATTGCAACTTTTTTTTTTGCACATCAAAGATTTCTCCTCTCTCGTGGATCAATGCGTTCAAGCCTACATAGCTATTTGCTTCTCTCTCTTTCTGTGATAGATGTTTGTGTGCAGGTGTTCTTGGGAGTTGTGGGTTGTTTTTCATCAACTCCATCAATTATCATGTGGGGATTGGCCACCAAAAAATTGTTAAGCACCATATACATACATACACACACACACACATACATACACATACACATATACAAAGACATATATATGTAAGCAATGTATAGCGTGTCGTGTTTGGTCATAAAGAAATTGTCAGCCATCCTAGATTATCTTCTGTCAGTGGCCTTCCCAAGTGGTTTTTCCCACGTCAAGCATGTACTCATCATCCAACATGTGGCGCACCATTGGATGGCTGGGGATGTTTGTTGCTATTCAATGCAATGTACACGTGTCTTGTTTGGTTGGAATGGAGAGTATTTTATGGGTGCAAATGTTTTATTTTAAAATTATTTTTTATTGTCGTATCTTGTTCTCTTCATTGTTATTGTGTGGTTGTGTTGCATAGAAGATTTCTAGTGGGTATTTTCTACTACAATTATTTTCTGGTTATGTTGCAAAGCAACGTGTGCTTGTAGTGGGTATTTTGGTCCACCATTGCTATTTCTGGTTATGTTACAGAGAAAACTTGGTTTGTAGTGGATGACTAGGTATGTAGATGGGTATTCTTGCTCTATTTTATTAAAGACAGTTTCATGACACTTATTTTGGCTATAGAAAATTTCTTTGATACCCACAACAAACCCACTTTATTTAAAATAATGTTTTATAGCCACTACAGTTGGGGGTGTTTATTGCTATTCAATGCAATGTACACATGTTCTGTATGTACAAATTTGGCATTTTCATTACACACACACACGCACACATGTAGTACTTCGCCCCTAGTCTGATTTTATAAATATTATGATTATTTTAGGATGATAGATTATATGTTAGGAAATCATTGATGCTTATGATTTTACTAACCTCATACTTGCATGTGTATGGTTGATGTATTTGTTTTATATTTCTATTTGACATGCCTAATGTGGTTGAGGGATGGAGTTGTAGTTACTTGCTTGCGAGATCCACATGATCGGCCGATCCCCACCATTGTCTATTATATATTTATATATGTATGTACATGTGGGTTCTGTATGCAGGTTTGCAAGTACCGGGCATTGACTTCCTTGATTTGTCAGGATGAGCATGCCCTATCGCAATATCTCAAATGGTAAGAGAGGGGAGATAACACAGGTCCAAAACCCTAACCTAAGCCTAATTGTCCTAGGATTGGACAAGTATCAGTTTGACTACCCTACCCAAATTTGTCTAGGTGACAGGAATTCGTGGATCCCTTTCTAGTGTTGCTTGGTTTTACTTTGTTTGATTTTACCTCGTTTGGCTTCTGTTGATTTATTGCATAAGTGGGTGATTTTCTATGATTTATTGATTAATTATTATTGTTAAAATTTAATGTTAATTATGCTCCTAGATGGATTTGAGAAAATTAATCTAAAGTCAAATAATTGATTATTTGGATTTAATTAATTATTTAATTGGTAATTAGATTTAATCATGTTTATGAGCATTATTAAATAATTAAATATTTAATTACATTGACTTAGGATGCTTTAAAATATTTAATCTATTTAATATGAATTTTAATTATTAACATGTGCATAATTGAAAATTGAATTGTTTTCAAAAGTCAAAGTTGAGTTGTGCAAAATAAAGTCATTTTAATTTATTAATTAAGATTTACTTTCAAATTGTAATTGGAGTTTGATTAGGAGTTAACTATTGAGTCATCTCTAGGGTTTGCATGAAAGGGGGAACTGAATCCCTAATAGAGGGAATTGCATTCATTTGGGGATTAGATAGGTTTTGGGAGGAGTTTTTTTGGAGAGCTTATGTGCTTGGATTTTTGAGAATTTTGCCTGTTGTGGTTGCTTGTTTATTTGACTTCATTGTGCATCTGGAATTTGGGTGTTGTGTGCTTCATGGTTTCAGATCTGCAGGTGGAATCAATCTTCAAAGTAATCCTGGTCTTCGGATCTCCATAGGTTTTTTTTATTTCAGTTTCTGTCGTTGGATTCGAGGTAGGCTTTGAGATCTTGCCTGTTAGTTTTATTATGCATCTGTCTGGCTTTCTTTGCTTGTGCAAGTTTTAGTGTATTTCAATAGATAGATTTGTGCTTCATTTGAATTTTGGGTATTTAGGAAACCGTATTTAAATTGATTTTATATTTTTATTAAATCTTAGCATAGTAATGTTATGCTGGCAAAATTTCGTTGGAATATACCTCATAGATCTCCTAGAAAACAAATTATTAGATCTGGTCTATAGTTTAACTATAGAGTTTGAAGAAATAAATTTTCCATTGAAAAGAAAATCAAATTGTATAAAAAAAACCCAATTTGGGTATAAAAATCAATTCTGGAAAATGTGTATTGTTCTCTAATTTTTTTATAAAAAAAATACAATCAATTGAACTTACAAAATAAAAACAAAGAAAAAAAGAGAAACTCAAATGATTATTGGAGAAAGAATATATTCCTACATATTAGAATGAAAATTTAGTGTATAATTGTTAAAAAAATTATATTGTTTTTGATAATTTCAGAAATTCTTTATAAAAAAGAAAATTATTACAAACTTACCTTTTTGTTATTGAAAAAAAATTTGTTAAAAAAAAAATGAAAGTGTTTTGGGAGGGTTGGGGACCACCACCTCCACCCCCTCAACTGTCGTGCGCAGTCCCTGTGCAGGGTACCTACGTAAGGTACTGCGCAAGTACCCCTTGGGTTGGGGTGTGGGCCATGGGCCCCCCACCCACTTTGCTTTTTTAAAATTTTGTTATAAATTTTATTTTGCTATAAATTAAAATTTATTTGTTAAGTTATTTTTTATTATTATTTAGTTTTTAATAAATTTTAAATTTAATTTAATTAGAATGGTATATATTAATTTAGTTCAATCAAATTTTTAATTATTAATTTAGTTTAAATAAAATTTATTTATTAGTTTAAGTGTAAATAAATTTATATGTAAATTTTTATTAATGTGATGTTAATACAAGAGTGTAATTAAATTAATTTATTAAATATGATTTGTTTATTAATTTAATTAAATTAAAGATTTGTTTTCTGATTTGATTAGATATGTTTTTAGTTTGACATTATCAAATGTTAGTCTATCTATTCATTGAAATATTCTTATTGAAAATAATGTTAGACAAGTAAATACGCGAGGTTGTATTACACGTCCATTTGGGGAGTCAATGGTTAATATGTTATTATGAAATAAATTATTTTAATAGTATGTTAAACCATATAGTACCTTCTTTAGGTCAAAATAGAATTTGATTGAACTTATTTCTATTTCTTTCTAAATAATTATATGTGTTCTAATTGGGAAATTTGGTGTACAAATTGGAACCAATAACTTGACAGGTGTTATGTTTCTACTGAAATCGAGCTTTGTGTTCTGTTAAATCTATAGGACATCATGATGGAATATTCTTTATTTGGGACATTGTTGTAATGTTTATGTTCAGATTTCCCTAGTAGGTTTATGCGATTCTGTATGTTGATTCAATTATGTTCAATATAGAATTTAAATGCTTATGGATTTATTTCAATTCTTTATGGCGTGAGTGTTGTATTCTTCATTCCTCTAGTGTCTTCTTTTGCATTATGTGATATTAGGTCCTAGAAGACCTAGGGGATACAGAGGTTGAGGTATGTGTCAAATGGTTATGTTTTCAATTATGTTTTGGATGTGTGTGTATATTCTGATTATCATCCCTGACTTGATCATGTGGGCTCATGTTATTTTGTATTTTTCTTTTGGTGCCTTTGTAATCATTTATAGTTCTTGTGTTTGTATTCTTCTTTTGGTGCCTTTGTAATCATTTATAGTTCTTCTTGTGGTTGTATACCTGATTTGATCTATGTGAGATCTGTGAGCCTAGGGTAGTTTACCTAGATATGTAGTAGGAGGTGCAATAAGCGTCGGGGCCCACAAGTGGCTGCCAAGATCACTTATTGTAAGTATTGGTAACCAAGTGATAACTTAATATAACATTGAGAGATATTAAAATGAACCTAATAAGATATGTTTCCTTGCCCTGGCTTGACTGCTAGAACAGACTAAGATGGGAATGGAGAAGATGACTAGCCGCCTTTCACTAATACATTTGGGGTGAAATTGCGACGGCAATTTGCGACGACAGGCAAATGTCATGCGGTTTTGGCTTTTTTTTTTCAAATATAGCCCGACACTGTCACAATTTGCGACGACAATACATTTGGCAACGTCACCATTGAGACGTTGTCGGGATATAAGGACAAAAAAAAAAAGGAACGTTGTCATTTGTGTTTTCAACAGCGCCGTAACCCTCTGCGAAATCACATCAGGATATAAGGGCAAAAAAAACAAGAACGTTGTCATTTGTGTTTTCAACAGCGCCGTAACCCTCCGCGAAATCACATCGGGATATAAGGGCAAAAAAAACAAGAACGTTGTCATTTGTGTTTTCAACAGCACCATAACCCTCCGCGAAATCACAACTACAATTTCTGAGTACGTTGGGTTTATTTTTCTTTTGTCATTATTATGTAATCTGGTATTCAGCTGTTAGAGAGCTAAAATACCCAGAAATGAGGACATATCTATGTTGAATTTATTGTTAGCGGCTTTGGTTATTTAGAAGTTTAATTTTATTTGTTCATCTTTCAAGCACGAACGTTTTGTGGACCGTAACGTCTTCATTGTTTCGGGTATGCAGTGAAACAACCCTAACTTGCAATTGCGATGTTGTCAGGATATAAGGGCAAAAAAAAAAAGGAACGTTGTCATTTGTGTTTTCAACAGCACCGTAACCCTCCGCGAAATCACATCGGGATATAAGGGCAAAAAAAACAAGAACGTTGTCATTTGTGTTTTCAACAGCGCCGAGAGAGATTCCCTCCGCGAAATCACAGCTACAATTTCTGAGTACGTTGGGTTTATTTTTCTTTTGTCATTATTATGTAATCTGGTATTCAGCTGTTACAGAGCTAAAATACCCAGAAATGAGGACATATCTGTGTTGAATTTATTGTTAACGGCTTTGGTTATTTAGAAGTTTAATTTTATTTGTTCATCTTTCAAGCACAAACATTTTGTGGACTGTAATGTCTTCATTGTTTCGGGTATGCAATGAAACAGCCCTAACTTGCGACTACCTTCATGGTACTTGTGTACATTATCATGTTGTCTTTACAGTGACTGTCCTCATTCAAGTGGCAATTACACAAGGGACAGTCACTGTGAGATGTCCTCATTTGTGACAAGGACAGTCACACTTAGGACATCTCATAGTGATATTCCCTTGTGTAATTTCCACTTGAATGTATTGCTATTGAACCACATTAATGCTTTTCTTCTTCAACAAATGAGGATAGTCACTGTAAAGACAACATGATAATGTACACAATTACCAAAAAATGATCTTGTTAATTGATGTAACACTTTTTCTTGCTCACTCCCTATCCTTCACTAGGGTCTCTTTAGGCCAATGTTTTGACTTGATAGGGTACTTAACTATCCCTACACTCTTTAGGTATCTCTACCCAAGATCCCACTCCTTCAACTAGTGCACACCAACAAGAAATACAACGAACTCTGCTCAATACCAATCTAGCTACTAGGACACTCCTAGTCTTGTCTTCACAAATTGAAACACATTCAACTAGAACTTTACTCCATGGAGAGGCTGGCCACTAGGACCTCTATTGGTTTCAATATTACTCCTTCACCTATACTTTTCATCAGTACTTCAATCCGGTTCATCAAACCATGCCAATTGCACCCAAAAATAGGCTGCTAGCAATTAGGCCTTTGTCAAGCCTTTTTGTTTATATTAAGCCACCTAAAGGGCTTAGGATTCAGATGCCCTTTATTGAGAACTCCAAGATATCTAAGGTCTTCTCCTCCTAGATTTTTTGTACACCAACTGCTACAGCCATGCCTGAAAACAAGTATTTTGACACAACTTGGACAGTCTGACTAAGAGTTTGTTTTCTTAGCAGCCAAAGAAACTCACCCAATCTTCTAATTTGACTTGGGGCTTCTTTAGATGTGTGTCTACCTCTCCATGAGATTTTAGTTGAAGCAACCAATGCATTCAACTTGTTGTAATCTTCTTGTAATGATTTGTCATCCCTAACTGTGCTCAACTGACTCACCTAGGACATCATTGCAAACATAGAAAATGAGCTTCCCAGGGCCCCTCCTTCCAAACATATAGTACATGGAGTCTCTTCACCCATTCCAAGAGCCCGTACAAAATTGACAATGGAATGATGAGCTAAGACTCCATTTGTTCAACCTGCCTGGTTCAAACCAATGATAGGGTACTTAACAAAAGAATTAACAAACTAGTTGGAATGCTTCAAAACTCAAAAAAAACACAACACAGAATAAAAAAACAACTTGTACTAAATTTTCCAATAGACACTGTGAGCTATCTAATCCATTAATCAACTGAAAACAAAGAAACAAAAAAACTCAAGAATTCACTAAAACCGTGTTACTCTACAAATCTTCTTAATTCCAAATGTTTTTCCCCCCAACCTTTTGCACAGATCGATGGAGGCCTCTTATAGTTGATCTGATGCCTAATTCAATGGTTTCATATAGTTACATAACCATCTTACTCGAAAATGCTCCCTTGCACAAATGTTGTCAATGTTGTGAATGACAACATTGACAACTTGTTACAACCTTTGGGATTTTGGTTCAAAACTTATTGTTCAAACACCATAAGACCCTAACCATGACTTAGTTAGGCTATTTAGACCTCACATAGGCCACTTCTACACTTCTTTGCCCAATTTGACCCCTAAATGCTTCATTCCCACTTTTGCCACAATATTGGTAACTTGGGTACAAATTGGCACTTGCCTTCACAAAGGTCACACATGAGGACATCTCACAGTGATCGATTGTCCCTTGTGTAATTGCCACTTGAATGTATTGCTATTGAACCACATTAATGCTTTTCTTCTTCAACAAATGAGGACAGTCACTCTAAAGACAACATGATAATGTACACTCACTGTAAGGACAGTCACAAATGAGGACATCTCACAGTGACTGTCCCTTGTGTAATTGCCACTTGAATGTATTGCTATTGAACCACATTAATGCTTTTCTTCTTCAACAAATGAGGATAGTCACTCTAAAGACAACATGATAATGTACACTCATTGTAAGGATAGTCACAAATGAGGACATCTCATAGTGACTGTCCCTTGTGTAATTGCTGCTTGAATTACACAAGGGATAGTCATTGTGAGATGTCCTCATTTGTGAAAAGGACAGTCACACATGAGGACATCTCACAGTGATTTTCCCTTGTGTAATTGCCACTTGAATGTATTGCTATTGAACCACATTAATGCTTTTCTTCTTCAACAAATGAGGACAGTCACTCTAAAGATAACATGATAATGTACACTCACTGTAAGGACAGTCACAAATGAGGACATCTCACAGTGACTGTCCCTTGTGTAATTTCCGCTTGAATTACATAAGGGACAGTCATTGTGAGATGTCCTCATTTGTGACAAGGATAGTCACACATGAGGACATCTCACAGTGATTGTCCCTTGTGTAATTGTCACTTGAATGTATTGCTATTGAACCACATTAATGCTTTTCTTCTTCAACAAATGAGGACAGTCACTCTAAAGACAACATGATAATGTACACTCGCTGTAAGGACAGTCACAAATGAGGACATCTCACAGTGACTGTCCCTTGTGTAATTGCCACTTGAATTACACAAGGGACAGTCATTGTGAGATGTCCTCATTTGTGACAAGGACAGTCACACATGAGGACATCTCACAGTGATTGTCTGTAATGTCCCCTTTTTGGCTAACTTGGAAAACAGGAACAATTACTCCACTTCTCAGACTTACTCTATCAGATACTTACAATTAAACTAAGTAATGGAGGTTACTTAAGATATCAACCACTATTTCAGATTCAATCACAATATGTGTGCAAGATGATATTGATACCAATATGTTTAATAGCACTATCGGATATAATGATATGAAATATGCTATGAATATGATGTTTCCTATCACTTATAGTGATAGTATAATGATGCTATGTCTGATATAAACAATATCGATATACAATCAATAAGTATTGCTTACAGCAATGTATTTGCTGTGTCTGATATGATGATGTAATTATGCAAATGTGTAATATCGCTATGAGTGATATGTTGCTATTTCAGATTCTGAATTATATGCTTGCAACTTCAAATATTGATGCTGTTTCTGACTATCCTTTCTATCTGTGCAATCATGGTGTTGTCTCTGATCTGCAATGATAAACTTGAAACCAAACTGCCAAAGGCAGATGCTCTATTGAGTATATCCAAATATGGATAAGTAAATAAAGTTCTAATGATGCCTTGAGTGACTGACGAGAATGCATTCTTATATTGTCTTTAACAAATGAAGAGATGCTATGAATGAGACGTGTCTTGTTTCTTCCTCCATGTCCCTTTGTTAATCACACCTTTCCATAATCCGACAGTTCACATAATATTATTTCATTATTTTCTGATCATAGATAACTCCCAGATTGACTCAATATCAAATCTTTTTATGAAGGTAATCTTCCCTAATTGGTAGTGCAACCAGTAGTTAACATCCATTGTGTTTGTATTAGTTTGGTCTAACTATCATTAGTATTTAGTCAATCGATATTAACTCTTGCCTTATCCCATATTGTTATGATTATATCCAATCTTTCTACTCTGATATAAGTCGATATCATTTTCTGATAATTGTCCATTTATTGGTTGATTGCTGGTAATGGAGTTTGATCTTCAAATTGACTTCCATTCCTATTAATACTTAAGGATACATTGTACTTATTATCCATGACTGATGCCTCATTCATCAATAGCTTGTGATATAATCACTGATGCTTTTGTGTTTCTACAAGATGTGGTTTATCTCAGACAATCGATAATCTTTCAATCCTTTAGTCGATATCCTCCTATGTGGTGTCTATTGATATAGATAGTAGAATTCAATCTAGTTTATGTTATTGTCATGATAACATAGGAAGTGATGGTGCATATTTGCTAGCGGGTCTTCATGTTTGATATTGCTTTATCGGATATGTCATTGTCTAAACTTGTGCAATAAATGATTATTTATAATATATGAATGGTTATCCTTCTTTCTTATCAATACATCTTCTGAACCACATAGCGACCTATCCCTTATTCATATCATGTTGATCTTGACTTCATAGTATTTGGTTCATTAATCATCCTCTCATGGTATCGATGTGTAATGACTAGTGATTGTTGTATCACTTCTTCATTCCTCATCGTGATAGATAATGCAGATGTTTAATGTAGATGTATATCGATTACAGATATTCGATATTGCTTTAAACATTATTATTATTATTATTATTATTATTAATGTTATTGTTATTATTAAATATTATAATTAATGATGTTAGTAATATTAATAATATTATAATAAATATTATTATAGTGATAACATATTGTTTTATATTGAGAGGTTTATTAATATTATTTATATATTAAAATTATTATATCAATAATTGATTTAATATTATTACTTAATATATTATTATAATATAATATATATAATTTATTAATAATTATTTATTATTAATTTATATTATAATTATAATCATAATTATATTATTTATTAATATTTTAATATTATTTAATTAACATATTACTTATTATGCTAACTATATATTATTATTATCTTTTGATAATAATTATATATTATTGTTATATACCGTTAATAATAGATTATTATATATCATCTAATCATTTTATTATTATACTAAGTTCAATATGTCACGGCTCATGACATTGTCCCTTGTGTAATTGCCACTTGAATGTATTGCTATTGAACCACATTAATGCTTTTCTTCTTCAACAAATGAGGACAGTCACTCTAAAGACAACATGATAATGTACACTCATTGTAAGGACAGTCACAAATGAGGACATCTCACAGTGACTGTCCCTTGTGTAATTGCCACTTGAATTACACAAGGGACAGTCATGGTGAGATGTCCTCATTTGTGACAAGGACAGTCACACATGAGGACATCTCACAGTGATTGTCCCTTGTGTAATTGCCACTTGAATGTATTGCTATTGAACCACATTAATGCTTTTCTTCTTCAACAAATGAGGACAGTCACTCTAAAGACACCATGATAATGTACACTCACTGTAAGGACAGTCACAAATGAGGACATCTCATAGTGACTGTCCCTTGTGTAATTGCTACTTGAATGTATTGCTATTCAGCCACATTAATGCTTTTCTTCTTCAACAAATGAGGATAGTCACTCTAAGGACAACATGATAATGTACACTCACTGTAAGTGTACATTATCATGTTGTATTACAAATGGACCTTATGTTGGTCGGGATATAAGTGCAAAAAAAAAAAGGAACGTTGTCATTTGTGTTTTCAACAACGCCGAGAGAGATTCCCTCCGCGAAATCAAGCGGGTTATCATTTGTGTTTTGAACAAAGCGGGTTGTCATTTGTGTTTTGAACAGCACCGAGAGAGATTCCCTCCGTGAAATCAAGTGGGTTGTCATTTGTGTTTTCAACAGCGCCAAGAGAGATTCCCTCCGCAAAATCACAGCTACAATTTTTGAGTACGTTGGGTTTATTTTTCTTTTGTCATTATTATTTAATCTGGTATTCAGCTGTTAGAGAGCTAAAATACCCAGAAATGAGGACATATCTGTGTCCAACACATTTTAAAATGATCACCCCCCTATTATTGTATCACTTCCTCCTTGTTCCTCATTCAAGTGGCAATTACACAAGGGACAGTCACTGTGAGATGTCCTCATTTGTGACAAGGACAGTCACACATGAGGACATCTCACAGTGACTGTCCCTTGTGTAATTGCCACTTGAATGTATTGCTATTCAACCACATTTATGGGCCCGTTTGGACCACGACACACAGTAGCATCTACAGAGAAGAATATCCCAGGTGTAACAAGTTGTAAGAATATACCAACAGTTCTAAGAAGTTCCCTAGCACGTAGTAGCATCTACAGAGAAGGATATACAACATGAGGGCAGCCACTGTAAAGACAACATGATAATGTACACTCATTGTATGTGTACATTATCATGTTGTCTTTACAGTGACTGACCTCATTCAAGTGGCAATTACACAAGGGACAGTCACTGTGAGATGTCCTCATTTGTGACAAGGACAGTCACACATGAGGATATCTCACAGTGACTGTCCCTTGTGTAATTGCCACTTGAATGTATTGCTATTCAACCACATTTATGGGCCCATTTGGACCACGGCACACAGTAGCATCTACAGAGAAGAATATCCCAGGTGTAACAAGTTGTAAGAATATACCAACAGTTCTAAGAAGTTCCCTAGCACATAGTAGCATCTTCTAATTGTCTATACCACTTCACAAGGTATTGTTTGCACACATTGTTTTTGGTTCTTTTGATGACCCTTGTTTTGAAATTGCTATTAGGCCTTGTAGCTTATATGTTTTGATTGCTGGAGAGCTTCTAAAGCTAAGCAAGAAGACCATTGCACGAGTTATAGCCACGTGCTCAGGTTTGAAAATTGTATATTTTTTAATCTAATGAATATTTTAACTAGACTTTTAGCTTATTTTTGTTGTATATTTTAATCTAAAGGGAATCATGGATGTGAACTTGAAAGAATTTTGTACTTAGTTCTTATGGAGAGAATAGTAGTAGTTTACGGTCTAATATCAAATAGAGTTTTCCAATTACAGAAAGTTAATGAATTCTAATAGCTTATATGTTTTGATTGCTGGAGAGCTTCTAGAGCTAAGCAAGAAGACCATTGCACGAGTTATAGCCGCGCGCTCAGGTTTGAAAATTGTATATATTTTAATCTAATGTATATTTTAATCCTTTTGCCATGTCATGTAATATGTCTTGCCTTGTAGCTTATATGTTTTAAAATTGCTGTTAGGCCTTGTAGCTTATATGTTTTGATTGCTAGAGAGCTTCTAGAGCTAAGCAAGAAGACCATTGCACTAGTCGTAGCCGCGCGCTCAGGCATGAAAATTGTATATTTTTTAATCTAATGTATATTTTAACTAGACTTTTAAAATATTAAAGGATTTAACTAGGTCTAAGAAGATTTGTGTACTTTTGACAATTTTGCTTAGTCACTGAAAGTTGTAGACCGAAGTTTTCATAGCCCAATTTTTGCTTCCTGCGAAGAACGATCATGTCAGATAATATAAGTGAAGAACAAAATAGGGAGACAATCGCTAGATTGTGGTCTAACTTGAAAAGAAAAGGTGATGGAAAATGTTATTGTCCCTGCAAAATTTGTAAGGGCTTAAACCGTAGAAGACTGCTAATCAAAACAGTTAAGAGACATTGTAGGGAGAATGGTCACATTGAAGGGGGGCATGACTATCATCCACTGGTAAGTTGTTCATTATATAATTTTAACAATTTATATACATATGAAATCACTTGATGATGAGTTGAAGATCATGGTTTATTTATGTTAATCAATTTTATATAGGTTGATCTCCCCAGGGAAGTACATGATATGGAGGAACATGGGGGTGCGAATATCCAAGGTGAAGATAATGATCCCATGGAAGATGACGATCATGCGCCAGAAAACACAATTGAAGATGATGGTATAAATACATTGATCCATGACACATTTAGTCCAAGCGGATCTGATCATGATGATGATGATAGCCTCGATGTACCTCTACTTGAGAAGGCATACGAGCCCCTATACAAAGACTCCCAAACAACTCTTCTCTCTGCTGTATTGTTGTTGTTGAACTTGAAGGTTATGAATGGTTTATCCAACATAACAATGTCACGTATGTTAAGGTATGTCATATATGTCTTTATAGTTAACAAAGGGTGAATAATGTACCACTAATATTGTTTATATTAACAACTTATATTTTTTGCTGTAGATTGATAGGCGAGTTTTTGTTACCACCATCAAATATTCTACCTCGCTCATATCGAGAATTATCTGCTATTATGAAAGATATTGGAATGGAGTATCAAGCAATACATGCTTGTCCCAATGATCATATTATATATTATAAAGAACATGAATTTGCAACACAATGCCCTGTATGTCATATGAGTAGATATCGAACAGATCGAATAACAAAAAAGGTGCCTCACAAGGTTCTTCGTTACATCCCCATTATTCCACGAATGCAACAATTATTCAGGTGTACTAGCTTGGCACAATTTATGGATTACCATGCACGCAATAGAAGTCAAGATGACATTATTCGAATCCCTGCGGATGGTTCGGCATTTATGCACATAGAGGAAAAGTGGCAACACTTCAAAGAAGAACCTCGTAATCTCAGGCTTTCATTGGCAGCGGATGGTGTCAATCCATTTGGAGAGATGAGATCTGTTTGCTCGGTGTGGCCTGTTTTTGTTATCAACAATAACATTCCTCCGTGGATGTCAATAAAGAGGGAGCACATTATGTTGGAAATGATTGTTCCAGGTATTTTATCATTTGATAGTTATTAATTTACATGTACTTACAAATCTTACAGTAAAATGGTCACAATAATTATGTAATGTTACTGTTCATTCAAGTAGGTAAATATCAAGTTAAAGATATGAATGTATATATTGAGCCTCTTATTGACGAGTTGGTGGAGTTATGGAACGGTGTCACTATGTATGACGTGTCTAGACCAATAGGACAAAGACAATTTCAATTCCATGCAATACTTGTATGGACAATACATGATGCCCCAGGGCTAACACATTTTTGTGGTATGTTATAGTGAATTCAAGTTGCGCATGATAATTCTAATTATAAAAATCAACATATTTAATAATCCAATTATATCATTATCTTGTAGGTCTTCAAACAAAGGGAAAATTTGCATGTCCAATTTGTGGTCCAAAGATGAAATCTCGTCATTCAAAAAGTTTAGGAAAGCATGTGTTTGATGAGTACAGACACTTCCTCCATTGGAAATCATAAGTATCGAAGTATGGAAAAACATCTTTTTAATGGGAAAGAAGAGACTACATCAAAGCCACGAAGAATGACACCTCGCCTATGGAAGTTGGAATATAATAGAATTAATCATCGAGGTAATGTCGTTCCACTTAATGGTTTATGTTTGTAATTTATTTATTTCTATTGTGATTTTTGTTTACTAATTATGTAATTGATGATCGTGAAGGTCGTCAAGGCACTACTGACAACCTTCCAAAGGGACTAAAAAGCTATCCCAGACAATTTAGTAGGTTGCCCTACTACGAGGACCTACAAATTGTGCATTTGTTTGATCTTATGCATGTTGGAAAGAATATAACAGAGACATTGTGGAAAATACTGGATGGAAGGTGTGACAAAGAAAAAATTGTCAAAATTTGTAATGACATTCATGAATCCAATCATGCACTGAAGAATTTCATTCACTCAAATAGCAATAGAGATCAGATTAATATAAGTGCCCTTCCTTGGTTATTAACAAAGCATTGAAAATGGGTGTATGAAACCAAGATCAGAGTTTTGGAGTGTTCTCCTGATCCAGATAAACAAGAATGCACAAGTTTTCAAGTCCTCAATACGATGCAAGCTTCTGATTTTATTCTGATTACCATCTTCCCAGCCAAAAACATGGTAGTTTTTGATCTAGGGCTCGCTCTCAACAAATGCAGATGCAACCCCCTGCCTCAGGGCTTTTAGAATATACAAATATACATCCTTAACTCTCATTCCACCAAGGAAGAAGGAATTCCAATGGTTGAAACGTGAGTTAAGGTCTTTACATCAGTCAAACCCTGAAAATGAGGGTTTGTAAACAATGGACAGAAAATTTGAAATAACTTAGATATAAAACAAAGAGAATCAATCAAACCAACTTCCAAAGCATCAGATGTCACTATTACAACTTCCAGGCAAATTTTATCATCCAACCACCATCCGTACAGCCGTACAGAGTTCATTTTTCACCAGAAATGCACTAAAACAGGGTTATTTTTATTTTTTATGAAAGAAAAATGATTACAATACTGGTTCTCTGTCTGTCTTCGACCATTTGAAGCCTAAAATAGGCTCTCCAAACATTGGTTCAACCATCTAGGTGGTTAGAACAGTTTATCCAACAAATGTCAACTTTGCTAAGCAACTTTTAAAGTTGCATTACAACTTTGCAAACAACTTTGCCGAGAAGGTTAAAAATGTGTTGTGAAACTTTAGGAACCTTATTAAAGTTATTTTGGACCTTCAAACTTCTTAACAACATCTAAAAGACACCTAATAAACACTTACTATGCTCATTTCATCCAAGGACTCAAAAGATGCCCAAGGTCTATAAGTCACCAAGGGGTCTTGTGTCCAACAAGTGGATGTTTATAAGGAGATAAAATCAATCCTTAATATTTATTACAAACCAAGAAAACATCTAAAACTCCTATTCTAATTTATTGTCATTCAAAAAGACTCTGATTTGTCATTCAAAAAGACTCTGATTTGTCAATCAAAAGGACCTTTCACCAGTCAATCCTTCAAAGCTCCAAGGTGAAAATCTTATGTTCCAATTGATAGGATTTGACTCCTTGGCTTCATGGCAACTTCCTTCAATCATGGTGTCTTTGGCTTGCATTGGGGATGCCCCTGCATCAAATAGCAATGCATTCAAGTGGAAATTACACAAGGGACAGTACATGCCCATTAAAGTTGGTGTTTTGTTATCCAACATGACAATGGAGACAACATACTCTGTGTCAATTTTACTGATCAAATTTCCCTCCGCCAGGCAAAGCAACAATCTGGGTATGATAAGGTGAAATTTTGTAGTCCTTTTGGGTATGATAACAGTTCCAGTTTCTAATAAGATGGTTCATTTTTATAATCTAGCTTCAATTTCTCTTGTGAAAATCTTTTTTTCATTTTATGGGTGGTAAAATATAATTATTATGCTAGAGGTGTGTACTTATGGATGATAATGAAACAAAATGATAAGATTTAAGACTCTTGTTTTTTTTTTAAATAGCAATTTAAGTTTCCTTCTATTATAAATTACTGTTTTTCTATTTTTTAATGTATCTTTCCAGATCTTTTATATCAATTTTATTTATGAAATATAAATATATTAATAATGTTTTAGTGTTTTTAGGATTAGTTTATATCAATTCTATGTATCATCATTCGTCATTCAATTGTCAGTATTATTAATTTAGACTGTGCAATTGTAGAACTACTCGAATATGGGTTGGATGGATACTCAAGCAGGGGAACCCTCCTCAAATATCTCAAGCAGTGAACTTGGAAAAATGTGTCCTGAAGGAACCCTTTCCATCAGAGAGATAAAAGTACAAACAAGTAAAAGAAGCAGGCTCTGCAAATATGTTTTTGAGAAGAAAAATGATGGATTATTCGAGTATGGTTCATGAGGTATATCTAAAAAGACATTTTTTTTCTTATTATAATAAAAGAGGAAGTTGTGAATGTCAAAGTTGAGTGAAACAAAAATTATTTTCATCAAATTTTGTTAGGCTTGCTTTTGGGAATAGTTTCTTACAATATTGCTATTAAGATTTTTATTGTGTAGTTTTTAGATTAGGTTTATAAAATTATATTTCATGAGTAGTGATTCATATTAATCAATTAACGATACTTTTGGAAGGTATTTTCAATGTGTCAAATTTTGATATTTTTACAAGAATTAGATTGTGTAATTTTTTTAATTAAAGTCGTTGACTCATATTTCATAAATAATAGTTCTCTTGAATCCATCTCTTATAAGATTGAATAGTCTATTTAGGAAGTATTTCTGATAGTATGTCAAATTATGATATTACTATTACCATTAGATTGCATGGCTTTGAAGTCAACCTCGTTGACCCATATTCTTCTCTGTAGATGCTACTATGTGCTAGGGAACTTCTTAGAACTGTTGGTATATTCTTACAACTTGTTACACCTGGGATATTCTTCTCTGTAGATGCTACTATGTGCCGCGGTCCAAACGGGCCCATAAATGTGGTTGAATAGCAATACATTCAAGTGGCAATTACACAAGGGACAGTCACTGTGAGATGTCCTCATGTGTGACTGTCCTTGTCACAAATGAGGACATCTCACAGTGACTGTCCCTTGTGTAATTTCCACTTGAATGAGGACAGTCACTGTAAAGACAACATGATAATGTACACATACAATGAGTGTACATTATCATGTTGTCTTTACAGTGGCTGCCCTCATGTTGTATATTCTTCTTTGTAGATGCTACTATGTGCTAGGGAACTTCTTAGAACTGTTGGTATATTCTTACAACTTGTTACACCTGGGATATTCTTCTCTGTAGATGCTACTGTGTGCTGTGGTCCAAACGGGCCCATAAATGTGGTTGAATAGCAATACATTCAAGTGGCAATTACACAAGGGATAGTCACTGTGAGATGTCCTCATGTGTGACTGTCCTTGTCACAAATGAGGACATCTCACAGTGACTGTCCCTTGTGTAATTGCCACTTGAATGAGGACAGTCACTGTAAAGACAACATGATAATGTACACAAGTACCGTGAAGGTAGTTGCAAGTTAGGGCTGTTTCATTGCATACATGAAACAATGAAGATGTTACGGTCCACAAAACGTTTGTGCTTGAAAGATGAACAAATAAAATTAAACTTCTAAATAACCAAAGCCGCTAACAATAAATTCAACACAGATATGTCCTCATTTCTGGGTATTTTAGCTCTGTAACAGCTGAATACCAGATTACATAATAATGACAAAAGAAAAATAAACCCAACGTACTCAGAAATTGTAGCTGTGATTTCGCGGAGGGAATCTCTCTCGGCACTGTTGAAAATACAAATGACAACGTTTCTCTACATTATCATGTTGCCTTTACAGTGACTGTCCCTTATGTAATTGCCACTTGAAGGAGGACAGTCACTGTAAAGACAACATGATAATGTACACTTACAGCCCGTGTACATTATCATGTTGTCTTTAGAGTGACTATCCTCATTTGTTGAAGAAGAAAAGCATTAATGTGGCTGAATAGCAATACATTCAAGTGGCAATTACACAAGGGACAGTCACTGTGAGATGTCCTCATTTGTGACTATCCTTACAGTGAGTGTACATTATCATGTTGTCTTTATAGTGACTGTCCTCATTTGTTGAAGGAAAAAAGAATTAATGTTGTTCATTAGCAATGTATTCAAGCGGCAATTACACAAGGGATAGTCACTCTGAGATTTCCTCATTTGTGACTATCCTTACAGTGAGTGTACATTATCATGTTGTCTTTACAGTGACTGTCCTCATTTGTTGAAGGAAAAAAGCATTAATGTGGTTCAATAGCAATGTATTCAAGCGGCAATTACACAAGGGATAATCACTCTGAGATTTCCTCATTTGTGACTATCCTTACAGTGAGTGTACATTATCATGTTGTCTTTACAGTGACTGTCCTCATTTGTTGAAGGAAAAAAGCATTAATGTGGTTCAATAGCAATGCATTCAAGTGGCAATTACACAAGGGACAGTACATGCCCATTAAAGTTGGTGTTTTGTTATCCAGCATGACAATGGAGACAGCATACTCTGTGTCAATTTTACTGATCAAATTTCCCTCCGCCAGGCAAAGCAACAATCTGGGTATGATAAGGTAAAGTTTTTGCAACAATTTCTTGCTGCTGCTAAGGTTACCATTGTTTATGGTTTCTATTACATAGTTCTATCTATATTGCTATATGGCCTTTTGTTTAGGATTAAGTAGATGAGGGAAAATATTTCTTTTGTGGATTGTAAACAAAACATTGAATTATTTCAGAGAACAGATCTAAATCTATAAGATGCTACGATGGAGCACATGACCATGTACTTGTGAATATTAGGATCCATGTTAATCAAATGACTGCTTTATGTAAATTACTTTTGAGTAAGTAAAAGGCAATACAATTTTTCAAAGTGTGCAAGGATTTTTATGATATACAGGTGTACGAAGAAATGAATCTGTGTTGTTTTGTATCAATATCAAACATCTCTGATATATTTTCATGTTTTTATAATCTATTTTGCAGATGAAAACTGTCCAACAGATAAAGATTGGGAACTTCTCCCAGCATCTGTACCTGCATCTCTCTTATATACTACAAGTTGCTTGCCATCAGAAATTGCAGTTCCCTCATGTGACATTGATGGTGAAGTGTTCTTTTCAGAACCATCATCTGTGGTTACCAATGCTCCTGTTTTAGGCAATAAGTTTGTTGCATTCCATGAGCCATTGGTCAAGTTTCTTCTACGAGCTTCTGATGCCTCAAAATCTAAGCAGCGCCTACGCATGCCTCGTTGTGGTTGATTATCATTCTGTACATGAATTATAATGAGTAATTAGTTTTGGGCCTTGGAATCTTGTATGTAACATGCACAGGCATTTCATGGCTAAATGAATCTATTTTAAAAGCATCAACTTTTCTTACATGATGCTGGATACATAAGTAGAACAAGCGTATATCAAATTGGAAGCAATCAGAACTCCACAATGACATATTATTTAGAGTACTCTTCAGTTTAAGTAATAATGCATATATTGACACTGTAAAGACAACATGATAATGTACACTCACTGTAAAGACAACATGATAATGTACACTCACTGTAAGGACAGTCACAAATGAGGACATCTCACAGTGACTGTCCCTAGTGTAATTGCCACTTGAATGTATTGCTATTCAGCCACATTAATGCTTTTCTTCTTCAACAAATGAGGATAGTCACTGTGAGTGTACATTATCATGTTGTCTTTAGAGTGACTATCCTCATTTGTTGAAGAAGAAAAGCATTAATGTGGCTGAATAGCAATACATTCAAGTGGCAATTACACAAGGGACAGTCACTGTGAGATGTCCTCATTTGTGACTATCCTTACAGTGAGTGTACATTATCATGTTGTCTTTACAGTGGCTGTCCTCATTTGTTGAAAGAAAAAAGCATTAATGTGGTTCATTAGCAATGTATTAAATAATTATTATTTTTTAATCCACCCACAGGCGTCGCAATTGCGACGGGAGCCCATCGTAATGCGATGCAGGCACCCGTCGCAATTGCTTGGGAGGCCCGTCGCAATTGCGACGGCCCTCCAAAGCCATGCGACGGGGGGGCGACGCCCATGCCGCTAACAAATCTTAGTGACATCGCAACGGGAGGGCGCCGCAATTGCGACGGCTACCCATAGACGTCGCAATTTGCGACTAAAAAATAGCGACATCTATGGGTGTTGCTATTGCAACACATAGCCGTCGCAAAATGCCCCCAAATGTATTAGTGTTTAAAAGGCATGAGTTGGCATAGTCGATGGCTTTGTCAGTACGAGAGGTCATTGACACCGTGTATGGTCACTTGGGTGTCGAGATCTAGAGAGATTACCAGGACAAAACTCAAGGCTTAGACGTACATGATGGCACCTTTCTATGCATAGTCTAGTTATCCTACATGTGTCGGTTGCCTCTGGATTAATGAGTCTTTCATATCATTATACTTATTCACCTTGAGTTAGAGAGCTTTCAAGATCCTTTCCTTGGCTTGATCTATTTGATGTTTGTTATCTGAGTGGGATTTGTTGTTATCTCCTCAGCATGGTGCACTAGTACAAAAACAACAATATATGACCAAATAAACTACCAAAAATTGTAGATAAATGACCAAATTTGGTCACGTGACCAGTGGTAGTTTATTGCTGGTCATTTATCTCATGACCAAATTTATGACTAAACTATTTTAGTCATTTATTTGGTCATTGATTTGGTCATATATTTAGTCATTTATTTGGTCATTTGGTAGTTTATTTGGTCATTTATTTGGTCATTTGGTAGTTTATTTGATCATTTATTTGGTCATTTATTTGGTGGTTTATTTGGTCATTTATTTGGTCATTTATTTAGTCATTAATTTAGTCATATATTTAGTCATTAATTTAGTCATATATTTAGTCATATCAGGGCACGATGGAATCGAACCATCATCCTCCTACTTGTAAAGTAGGTGCTCTTCCATTGAGCTAGTACCCTTTAAAGAATAATCATACCATGTATACTAGTACTTTCCCTTGGCCTCCCAATGCCTTTCCTCCCACATCCACTCAAAACTGCATCTGTTCTTTCTTTTCGGTAGTCACTGAAATTGTTAAGTTCTTTTCCAATTATAAGTGATAGGGAATGAAGGGTTTACTTCAATGTTTACTGGCCTTTTACTCCTTTTTGCTTCTTTGTTGCTCTCATTCTTAACATTTTTCTCCACAAATATCTTTGTTTTTGCCCTTATTTTCTCCCTAATTTCTCCATCCATCATGCCCCTTATCCCACATTTTCTTACAAACAAAGTCTGAGTGTAGATTAATGGGGTCATGAGCATTTAAAAATTTCCCAGGTACATCTTTTTTCTATGCAACTTGTCATTTGGACAACTTAGGGGACTGGGACGCCATACCCCATGACCATTTACCTGCACCATTCTTGACCATATGTGACGTACATGTTTATTAAGGTAGTTAGAACAATAGTGTCCAACAAAATCCAGTTCTGATTATATTCTACTAGATTTCCATACCTTGTTCTAAAGCTTTTCTTTCAGCACGCGCTGGAAGTATGCTAACAAATATTATCAAAACTGGATTCACACCTACCAATTGCATTTGCATAAAAATGCTCACAGATTAATCAGGGATGTTTTGTTAATATCCTACAATCATGGCATTGTATGAAAGCACGTTTCATATTGTCAAACAATCCATGTGCCTTTGATATACTTCAACTTTTGCATACATGTCTGTTAAGGTAGTCACAACTACAACATATGGCAAAATTTGAGTTGCACATATCCATATTTGGCATATATGTTTATTAAGGCATTCAAAACAACATCATCCAATAAAATCCAATTTTGATTATTTTCTAATGGATTTCCATACCCTGTTCTGAAGCTCCTCTTTCAACACTTTCTGGAAGGATGCTGACAGATGTTACCAAATCTAGATTTACACCTGCCAATTTCATTTGCATAAAAATGCTCCCAACTTTATCAAGTGTGTTTTGTTAAGCACAATCGTGGCATTTTATTAAACCATGTTTCATATTGTCAAACAATCCATGTGCATTTTATATATTTCAACTTTTGCATACATGTCTGTTAAGGCAATCACAACATCTAGCAAAAATCTAGCTTTGATTATGCTTGAATTATGGCACACGCTTACCCTGGTAGTTCTTAAGTAATTTCTTGAGAATCTATTTCAAAATAACCATTGTTAACTATAAAGGAATGTGTAGTAAGCATTCATTTTCTAATATTAAGAGCATTCTATGAGCACACATGGTCCTATTCATCTGCTTGTTATTCAATATTTAAAATGCTATTATGGAGTTTCTATGTTCTTTTCTGATGATGTGGTGGTAATTGTAGGATTCCTGATGTGGAACTAGAGGATCATCTCAAATATATCTCTAAATTGGCAACTTCTCATATTGATGACGGAGAACACACTCTTAAGAAACCAGTGCTTTTTATAGAGTTCGGACTTTCTTCACACCACAAAGGCTTTGAACCAAGTCAGGGAGATTTACTATTCAAATTTATGTACAACAAAATATATGAGTCCGCTAGGAGAGGGGGAGCTGGTGCTGGAGCTTGGGTTTGGCAGTTTTTCGTGGAGGGTATGGAAGAGTATAGGGATCATTATGCTTTTGTTCCATGGCAATTCCAATCAACATATAAATTGATCATGGAGAAATCCTATAGATTGCTAACTCTGAGTGAAGGTGAATTGAGAGGAAACTAGATCAGAGCTCATATTTAAAATAAACAATTTCACTAGGAATAATTACCAAAATGTCAAGAATAGTTTTGCATACTTTGAACCTTCCCTTGTCTAAAAATTGATGAGGAACCAAATAGTACACTATTGTGCAGTAGTGGTCAAGTTTAGCTTTCTTAGAAATTAGCACACTAAATTTATAGAAATGAAGGTACTACCTTTGACATACGACAAAGTGCTTTGGCATTAGTATCACGGTAGCCCTCTGCAAGATCCTCTGAAACAACTTCTGTCAAAATAGTTGTTGCTACCTTTCTTGTAATATCTCGAATACTATATACAATAGTTAGCACATGCAATGGACTAAATAATAAGAAACAATTATGTTATATATATCTTTGGATTGAAACTAAAAAACTTGGATATTGAAGGATATATAGTTCCATTTAATACTTCTTTCTCTTCCATTTATCCGGCTAAGCTGCAGTGTCAATACAAATGGAAAATATATTGAGAAAGTTCATTATGAATAACAATTCTCCTATGGGAAGTCAGTCAATGGATTTGTGAAATTCAACATGGCATAAATTAAAATAATCATGTTTGGATAATAAAATAGTAACACTAAATGTTGGGGACTAGATGCAAGTTAAGTGGTCCAATTCTACAAATATATTTACCATTCTGCTGCAGCTTGAAGCATTCCATCTGAAATGATGCGAGAGCCAGAGAGAAGTGTACCCAACCCAATTCTAATGCACCACAACGAAAAAAGTGTAGATATCAAGTGAGAGAAGCTAACCCTGGGAAAAGGTACATATTGTTGCCTTGGTTGCAGCGACCTATTTTACCATTTCCTGAAACACAATAACATGAGCAGGTGAATTGGCATCAAGATCACAGTGACATGGTAAGAAAATGTTGCTCTAAATTTATTAACACCCATAAAGTTCCAGTTAATGCTACAAACCAAGATCTACATTAGGAAATGGGCTTCCACTAGCAAAAACTATATAATCCCCCACAGTCTCAAAATCTTGTTGAGCCGTGCATTCAACTATCATTCCAGAATCAGAGAACTTTTCCATAAGTAAAGCTCAGTCTTATATGCTGTACCATCAAACTTTCTGACAAATTTGGAATGGAACAGACCATTTTTTGTTGGGTTTGACATTGCAAAGATTGTTGGTCTCATACATGTTGAGTCTTTGAGGGCTTCCAAAACTTGCTAAGTTTGAAATAAAAAAGATTATTCCTGGAGGCATTAACAAAAAATGTTCAATGAAAGATTGATTGGATGTAAATTGAAAACAATTTATTCTCAGAGACATTAACAAAAATTGTTCAATGAAAGTCCAATTTGGATGTAAATTGACATAAAATATTGATAGCTCTTATATTTAGAATGAGATAATTGGTAACCACAGATATTTATAACAAGAACATCCCTTAGTGTACCTAGAGATGCTGGAAACCATTAATAAACTCAAACAGCAATCGGAATTAAATCATTGTGATATTTCTATCAAGATTCAACTGTCTAGTTTACGAGTCAAAGTCATTGACCCATGATTCATGAGAAGTGGTTCGCAAGAACCCATCTCTTATGAGAATGAATGGAACACTTAGCACTCATTGCATCTAGTTGATGCTCATAGAGTTGAAGCGTCGGGCCTTCACGGGAGGTCACCCATCCCAATACGACTCCAACTCAAGTGCGCTTACCCGCAAAGTTTTCTCCAAGGTTAAACCCACTTAGAATTAAAACATTGCAAAAGAATAAAAAATTTAGGTTAGCATATATTAGTACATCCATTTGAGTTGTAATCATGAAATTTGTAACTAGAAGCTTAAAATGAATATTGTACAAAAGTATTACTGAAATAAACTGATGCAGATTTGCATAAAACTAATAATCTTTTAGAAATCCGGAGATGTTGAGAAGTATGAAAATGAAGCTTAGTAGCATCCACATCAAATGATCTCCAATACAAATACAAAGTCAAGGTTGGGGTGTGTGATTATATGCACTTGATCCCTAATCATGAAATATGTGAATAATTGTTTTAAGTGAACAATGTACAGAAGCACACAACTATCTTAGTTATCCTTTTTCACAAGTTCTTGGAGCTGAACCCTTGTACTATGATTTCCAAGGTGCGGGATTATATTCCGGATGTGCTGCTTGATATAGTGACTATATCTGTATCCCGATTGGATGCTTCCATCTCTTGATGATAAAAGCAGGAAGCACACATGGATCCCAGACAAAGGTTAATTCACAACTGCATTATATATAGCTCAAATCATAAGTTTAAATAGTTTATAGCCACAAACATTAGATTTCTAATTATAACCAGAGTATCACCCAATGGTTGTCTTGAAACTAGAAACATGATACTGCAAACTATTTTGGAACCTGTCATGCATAAATTGTGCTATGGAATGATATTTTTGGTCGTGGCTAGAGTATCGCCTAGCAGTTCTGTCTCAAAAATGCTCTAGAGAATAAATTGTGTAATGGAATGGCATTTCCAATCATAGTAGGAGAATCACCTAATGGCTCTATTTTACACCCTGGAACATGATACTCCAAATTGTTTTGTTAGTTCTCATGCATAGATTTTATGTTCTGGAATGACATTTCCAGTTATAGCTAGATAATCTAAGTTCCATCTTGCAAACAGAAACATGACACTCCAAAATGTATTGCAAGTTGTCATGCATATATTTTGTGTTAGGGAATGGCATTTCTAATTACAGCAAGAGTGTCACCTAATAGTTTTGTCTTATAGCCAAAAACATGGTAGTGCAAACTATTTTAGGAACTCACATGCATAAGTTTTATGTTATGGAACTCTTAGCCAGTATGAAATGGACCATGATCCAGCTAATCCAAGTAAGACCATCAGTATTTCACTTCTCAGGGAGCCATTGGCCTTAGTGGAAAGCATCTTCATTGCACATTTCATTCTACAGTTAGCTACCAGGTAAAACATTTATTTCATTGGGATTCATCTAATAGATTGGTTGTATTGAGAGTGTACTTGATCCTCAAATTCAATTAATCATGAATGTTAGAAACATATTTCAATTTTATTTACAAATATGTTGTTGACTGAAATATGATTTTCAAAGGCATGCTAAGCAGTACTACATTTGTTCAAAAAGAAAATTGGGATGCCCTCAGAATTTAGTAATTTATACAATGTATGGACAAATTTATTAATTTACAACAAAACATATAAATAGACTCAGATTACCATAAAATAGGCAAACTAACTCGTGATAATCAACTATGATTCTACGAATTACCTAGAAGAGCTCCTATTGAGTGCGACCATTAGCGGCTAGTCATATAAGACTACCAAGTTAAGACTAGGGAGTTGCTTTAAGAAAAGTGCAATATAATTATTAGATCATTTACATTATAGTGGTCAAGAATTAAATTTTGGTGAATTATTATGTGTAAACAAAATTTCCAAAAGCCATGATTATATAGAGACACCACTCTTCATTGATTGAAAAGTCATAACTCTAAACGGTGGAAGATATATGAAAGCACTCAAATTCATTCAAAGGAGGGGGGGGGATAGGATTATTTCCTACTTCATACACATGATGGTTGCAATAAGTATGTGATGGAGTGACTTATGGAAGTTTGCAACACATGATGGCTTGACTATTAGCATTCATTAAAGACAAGCAAGAAACATGCTTAATGTGATGTCAAGGATGTGACTTAATATTACAACAAAGACTAAAGATTATGATAATATGCAGCAATTATGAAAATAGTCAGTAATGATAGCATAAAACAAAGGAAAGTGATCAGTTCATATGCCAAGGAACAAAAGAAACCAAAAAGAGAAAATCGAATATAAAGGGACATGGAGGTATTCATCACAAATGACACATACATATCAGATTGATAGGCATGAATCCATCTGGAAACTATATGCAATAGATACAGTAATCTGAGAAAGGGACCACTGATTAAGAAAAACAAAACAATCAAGTATATAATATATATACTCCAGGTTAAGGGAGAATAGTATATAAAGATCGAAGGTGAAGCATAAAGCTTATGGATACTTTATATCAAATTTGAATATCAAATGACAAGGGCATATCCAGTCTGCACTACAAACACAATCAACACTTAATAATCCCAATCAAAAAATTATACATCCACTCAGCCAAGTGATAGCAATGTAAACAGCAGCAATATATGAGAAAACATGTTTACACCAGCAGTACCAGATAATGTAGAGGTTGATATTACAGAGAATTCATTCAAGAAAGTAGTGGTATCATTGGAAACACAATCATTAAGTGCAGGGATCATATGTCTTGTGATTCCAGCTTCTTATCCCATGGGCCATATGAGTGGCATGGAATCTCTAACAGGAGAATATGTCTCTACATGTATGGTTACTGTCCCAACACAAATAAAGTGTGTTTGGAAGTTGCAATTTGGTAAAGCCCCAATAAAGAAGGGGTGTGTAATTAGGGTGAACAAAGATAAAGGATGGAAAGCCCTACATGGTGTAGGGGCACCAAAGACATTCAATGCAAACATGAAGACCATGAAGACCTTGAAAAAGAGGATCAGAGGACAAAGGAAGTCAATAAGACTTTAAAATATGTAAATCAAATCAATTACCACTTATTGGAACCTATAATTTTTTAATGTCATCAAATGACATTTCCATGTAAGGGATTTGTTATTGGCCTAAAGGCCCAAAAATTACTTGTAAGTGGACCATCAGTGTCCAAAGGAATCAAAGGGTTGTTTAGGGGTTAAGAAGTGTTTGGAATGAGTCTCCTAGGTGTTTAAAAGCCTTAGGAGTTTTTAATTTTTAAGTTTAATAAGTTTAAGTTACTTTTCAAAGTTTAAATATTTAAATTTAAACAAGTAACAGCTAGTTAGTGTTTTGGGGGGGAAATTGAGTTTTATAGTTAAATGCCTCAAACTAATTCCTCTAACCAATTAGAAGAGGTCAGGGAAGTTGAGGAATGGTCTTTTAATTATTGTGGAAGCTATTGTACGGGCATGAGGTGCTGTGTGTACGGACTGCAACAGAAAAATAAGAAAATCTCAGAATTTTTGCAAGTTTGTTTAATGTCTTACTTGTTTTGAAGTTGATAAATCTGATTGGGATTGATTGATAATGTTTTAAGATTATTTTATTACTAGATTGAAGACATTTCAAATGTTTCTTGCATTGATTTGAATCAAATTAAAATCACTATTTCCAGCACTGTCACAGTTTGGGGTTCCTAAGTCACTGTTTTGATTGGAATCCAAGAAAGATGAGTATCATCCCATGAAATTAAAGGCCTAATTTTCATAGAATGAGCATATCTAACATGTACAATACAAATCTAATGTTTTGATTTGCAAACAAGAGAAAGAACAGAGTGATCACCATGCTTGGGTAGTGAAAAGCATTGAAATGTGTGGGTACAGTATAGCAGCAAGAGATCGGGCTGAATAGAAATGATATTTTATGATTTGAGGAGTCTTATGATGTTTAATACAAGGTGAATCAATCACCAATTGAGCCTAGAAGTGTTTGAAAGGTTGGGATTTGAAAAACCCTTGGTTTAAGGGTTTGAAGAGAGAAAATTTGGGGCTGTTGGGGTTCTACAAGGTCTGGGCCTGATTCCTTTGATATTTAGAGGTTTTATAGCATAATAAGACACTATCTATAGTTTTAAGTCTTGGGGTTAATTATTTCATATAGTTTATTTGTTAAATTACTCACTTTTCATGCATTTTTGGAGCCATAGGGGTGAGCAGCAATACATGCTCCACAAAAACCATACCTAACCTTTTTATATGATGATGTAATACAAAAAGGGTACTCAAAATAGTGATTTATTTTATTATTCCTTTGGAAAGTTTTAGAGATAAGTGGCATTTTCCTTTGCTGCAGGGCTACTAGACAGGGCAATTAGGCCTCTAGATAGTTTGGGAAAGATTGGAGAGTTGGGTATTGAGGGTATTGCTAGGAAGCCCAAAACCTATCAAATCCATTTAGATATAAGCCTTAGAAACCATCTATATCATTTTGGAACCTTAGAAAAGGTCTGGTCAAGTTTGAGCACTTGGGAAGCATTTGATGCTTTGGGAAAATAGTGGCTTTGTTAACCAAAATTCATAAAATTTCCTTGTTTATTCACCCACCACCCTTTCCTCTGCATCACTACATGCTAAAATAGTTGCAAACAAGTTGGAATCAAAAAAACATATTTCGAGCAGGGCTTTTTGGTGCAGCTGGAAAGACCAGCATTGGTGAGAAGAGAGGAATGAGGTTGCAAGGGAGGTGAGAGAGGTAAGTGAATCTCTCTTTTTTCAAAAAATAAGAAATGCTAAAGGAAGAATTGTATGATTTTTTTTCCTAGTTTCCACTTACATATTGTTTCACAGAAGAAAACAACATGAGAAGCCACAGTGAGGGTAGTGAGCATGGTAAGATGGAAGAAAGAATTGAAATCAAAATGTGAGAGTTTCAAGCTCATTTGGGATTTTCATCAAGGTGTGGAAATGCTATAAGTGAAAGGAGTTAGCCACAAAATCTATTTGAGTGCCCTTCGAAAGAATTAAAACCTTGTGCGAAAGGCCCCTTTAATCCCAAAAAACTTGTTCTCCAATTCGTGACAGCCCTACACAAAGTTTAAAAGAAAATCTTAAGAGTTACTAAAGAGTGGTTATGTCACATTTGCAAAACATATTTTAGAGGGCATCATATTAAAAAGTTGGGTGTCATTTCTTAGAATAAAAAATTTACAAACATGTTCATATAAAAAAGTTGGGCATCATTTCTTAGAATAATGGAAAGACCCATACTAACAACAAAGTTACAAACAAATTTGAACTTAGACTCGCATTGGTAAGAGATTGGATGCCTAAATTAAATGGTCTAGTTGATCTTGGTCCTTTTTCCTCTGATATTATTCTACTACTAAATGCTTCTTTGATGAGTTGAGTCTCTCCTTTTAGAGATTCATTTCTGTCTGGCATTGTGATGCAGAGGCTAGTGGATCACCTTCAAGTCCCAATCAATAAGAACAAATTCTTCCATTAGTTAAATTGATACAACTTCTCACATGGAATTAAGGTTGAAAAACACCCTACCAATCAAGCCTCTCCATCCACTAGGCTCCACACCTTAATCATACCAATACTCTGATTTCAAATCATACAAACCTCTGTAACTCTTTTCATGAACATTCATTACTGCACTATGACTATCCTCATTTATTTCCTCCTAATACCAATCAATAGATCCTTCCTGCTCCTTCACCAAAACTCACCAACCTTGAGCACCACCTATGCCTCACACAAAATTGGATTCATAACATATCTATCTCAACACTAGAAACTCACAATCCACTACATCAACCCCTACAATATTCTCCAAACTATCTCTATGCAATGAAATAGAAAATTCATTTCAAAACTACCACCTTGCTGTCAGTTTGATAAATCTGTACTCAGAGGTAAATAAATTTTCAACTGGACATCATTTCTTCAATCGCTCCAGTGAGAGTCTGTAAAACTAGGTTTTTAATAATATTTTAAAAATATAGAAAAATCCAACGGTGGGATTGAGAGATATTGCCTCCACATTGAGACCATTTTTCCTATGACAGTCACAACTTGCAAATTGACTGATAAAAGTCACTTTCTTCCATTGTTGCACATACAACACTATGAAAAAATCCCTACAATAAATAGGGGAACAAAATACATTGTAAATCCTTGCATCTCCCCAAGATGAAGGCCCATGCACCAAAAAAAATCAAATTAGCTACATCAAAATACCAACTTCAATACCTTGGGTGAGGGTTTATAACAATTTTAGAAAAATGGCAATAACTTTCTATATACTCAATGAAATTGACTCATTCAAAAACCAAATCAAAGGTGATTCATCAAGATTTCATCTGCATACAAGGATGGATCAATACCACATTAAAAAAATACAAAACAAATGACTATTCTCAAACCATAAAACTCTGTCAAAAACCAAGATTTGCAGAAAATTATATTTTATTGCTTCTCCTTCCTAATACCACGACCAACTCTACCCTTTTTTTTTTGGAAAATACAATCATATTTAAACTACTCTTGTTCATCTCAACCGACCATAGCCAATTACAACTACCTTTTGGGCGTTTACTATATAATTCTCCAACTAACCATGGGATTTCAAATTTAAACTTTGCAGTTTCTCTCTGAAATCTACTTAAACCTTCTCAATGGCTCTAAAAGCACTTCAAGGCCTTGAACATCATTAAAATTATTAAATTATCTTATTCAAAACCTAATAGACCTAGTACCCAACCATTATTATTCTTTTCACATATGGATCCCTATTACATCCCCTAGGATCTCTTAGGCCCATTGAATCATTTAAATGCCCTATTACAGTCTAAAGCCTTTTAAGGCTTTATTACATCCATTTAGGCCTATTAGACCTTTACATAACACCATTAGACCAATATGTCTCATTGGTCCATTTGTCATCCTTCCAAGGGCCTACCAATGACCCTGCATGCAATGGTTCTCTTGCACCACATTGGTTTCGCTTTTTTATTTTAAAATGAATGTTCACGGTGAGTTTGTATTATGAGCTACTAAATTTATGTCTTTTTCCAGTTGATATTTAGTAATTTTTGGTATTTTTCATTGTTTCCTTGAGAAAAATATCAATGAAGAGGCATGCATTTCATTCAGGCACAACTTGTTGATACAAGCTTCATCATTATGCTTGATATTTGTCTCAGCATTTGATCTTTTGTATTTATGGAATGTAAAAAATTGTTATGGCCACCCTTTGTCAACTGCAAAATATTGGTGTGTTTGAGATGACAAATATTGACATGTTTTGATCTTTTATAGACTGTTTTCATTACTAGATACAATTCTTTTTTGCTAATGGAATTTCTAATATGCCCAAAAAGCTGATGGATAGTACTAGTATTTGGGTTTGGTGTGAGGCTAGAGAGAATAATTCATGTTACCATTTTGAGTATAAACAAGTACAAATTTTCCTAGCACCAAAATTGCATTTTCTCAATTATTGCAAGTTGTTTCAACAGCTATAAACTAATATGATTTGACTATAGAGTTGTACTATTATCTTCATCACAGACTTCCTTGGTTCTAATTTGGCATGTGGAACTCATATAAGTATCTTAGTTGGCACTTGGTATCAAGAAATAAATTATTTTGTATTTTACAACATATGGAACTATGAAGAATCTTCACATATGAATAATTTTGATAACCAGGATGGTGCCAATAGAGGAATATCAAAGTTGTCCGTTATGAATGAACTAGATGACAACATGCTTCTTGTTGCTTCAAGTAAGATCCATTGCTGGTATGTTTTCCAGATTATTGTGATTCTATGTAGTTTAGAGGTGTTGAACTAGGGATGGTGGAGAGGCTACTAATGTCAACTGTAAGTTACAGATGATGGGAGTGTTCTGTATTTAGAAAGATTACCCTCAACAAGATAAACAGAAACTTGCAATAGCTTGGAAAGCAATGCAAGGCCATAGACCTAGTGCTCACAGTGTGAATGTTGCAGTTGATTGGCAACAATTGATAGGTTATTTGGTAATGCTAAATTAAGTTGACATAATTTTTTTTTGTCAAAACCTTTTTTTTCAATGGATTTCTTATTCTTTCTTACCGTTTGATATTTTATTCCTTACCATATATGTGTTCTAAGTTTCTTTTGACTGGAAGTATGCATTAGGAGAGATATCCTCCATCATGGTTTGGGATAATGATAGAGAACAATTGTCTTGTAATATCCCATGTTCCTCAGAGAGTTGTATTTTGGCCCTGGTTAGTTTAACTAGTTTAATCTACAAGGACCTAGTAGGAAGACTCCTGGGAGTGTGAAGAGCGTGTTAGAGAACTCCCAGGTCACTGTTGTTAGTTTGAGTTATTGATATTAACAATAACTATACTCTTAACATTGAGAAAACATGTTATAACAAGGATTATGAATTCTTCAGACACAAAGAGATGAAAGTATAATTGATTCAGTTTCCTTTTTAAACCAATTCATTGTTTTATAATTTTATTCCTTATGGACTTGTTGTTCAAACAGTGTGTCCCTGGATGTTTGAATAATCTTTGAGCCCTGGTGCACCTATTTTTATTTTTCTATATTTGTCTCTAACGTGCCCAATTCTATCATAATTTTTAATCAATTTAAAAGCATCTCTTAATCTCTTGTTTAGGCACATGATTTAAGAACTATAAGTGATTACTTTAATCAACTGAATTTGATAATTTTCAAGGTCTGCTTTGGAATGCTTCAATGTGGAAGATTGACACAATTCTTTATAGTGTACACTATACACTATTGCTTTGGGGATTGTTTTTAAAATTAATGAGTCTTTATCGTGTTTCAGGCATTCTGCATATAGAAGGAAGGGAATCTAGCTATTCTCTTATTTGTACTCTTGTTTTATCTTTTAACATTGACTATTTGCTTAAGCATGTGCGTTAAGTTTCCATTATAATATTGGTGATTCTTGTCATTAGTTTCTAGTTAAGTTTATAGATAAATAATTTATGGGTTTATAACTTCAATTTAAATTTTTGCAATGCATTTATCAATAATTTCACATAACTATATTCTATTGAGTAGAGCCATTTCATTTTCCATTTGTATCATTATAGTGTTTTGATTCATTTTTCATTGTGGTGGATGTGTTGATAAACATTGAATGAATGATAATACTGTCATCACCCACTCTCTTATGAAAATAGTTGTATATGTTGATAGAATTGAATACAACTACACTTTTCATTTATATAATTTGTATATAAACCACCAATATTAATAATTCAAACCTAATAGGTATAGATTAGAGGAAGATCATCACTAGATCATTTTTAAAGATGCATATGCTATGATGTTTATTGTTTTGAGGTATTATTAATTTGGGACTTGAACCGGTTGTTTGTTTTATGCATAACTGAAAATTTGACAGTGACTACACAATCTCTTCTTTGGTGGTGCCAAGTTGCTTCTCCAAGCCTTGACCAGCTCACAAATGCTCATTGTTGTCTCTTGATCCCCTACATTTTGTTTCCTTTTAGCATTTTTTAGTCAATATTGATATATGCTTTCGGCACATTGTAGAAAATAAAATATAGTTAATGTGAATTCCATGTTGTAGTGTTCAATTTATGAGGCAAGTTTGTTTTATGAATGTTTTGCAAGTGCCTTTGTTGTATCTCTTTTAGCATCACCATTTGTAGCAGTCATCAAAGTTTCCAACTTGCCAAAATTGTATGACCTCTTAATTGGTGAGCACTTTTCTATTTATCTAATTTTCTATATATTAATAGTTATAAGAAATTAAATTGTTGAAATTCAGCAGATAGCATGCGGATTCTATGCAGATAGCATAGTTGGAAAACTCGAACTTGCCTCGGACTCAAACTCGAAAAAAACTCAGGAAAGGACTCAACAAAAGGAAAAATCGTAGTTTTTTCTTCTAAAAGATATAATCAAAACTATCACTAAAGTTGTGTGTCCAATTATTTGACTGATTTGAGTAGCTTGGGACAACCCATATGTTAGATATTAAATAGATTCCCATTTGGAATTTTATAAAACATATGCATTCCTTGCAAATAACTCAAGAACATACTATTAACATTATGTAGCATTAAATTTCAACTGACTATTCAAAGTTGAAACACATACATCTAGTAAATCATGCAAATCTTGACATAGCTTTAGCCTAAAATCTTGTCTTAAATAGAGTAACCATAAATAATTAGTCTTTCAAAGAGATAATTATAGGGAACCCCTAAAAATGTCAAATGATCGTTGCTTCATTTCATAGAGTTAAAATCAATTTAGAATTTAAATGCTTAAGAATTACAATGTCAAAAAGACTACGCAAAAGATTTTAGTATAACCACACAATTAGAAGAAAAGAGTTAAACCTAGTTCAAAATAGAATGTGTCCATAATGAACTCTTTGATGATGTCAATGTTACAAATATGGATATCAATGAAGTTGCCAAGAATGATTTTTCTAAAGATAAATATGCAGCAAAGGCTGAAGAATTGGCAGAAGAACCAATCTGAGAAGCATATTTATATAGATAATATTAGAAGTGGTTTATGTTGCTGCCTCTCTAACCTAAAATTTTTGAATGAGCAATATTTGAAAATGGAAAATCTATTGCTTCATTCAAACCAACGATGATGCTAAAAAATGTTTTAGAATAAATAAAACAAAAGAATCCATGCTTGATTGATATCCAACAAAGTTCGAGGGATTCCAAGACTCCTGTTATAGGCCTTGCAAAGAATGGTTTGAGAGACCCCTTGTTTCCTGCAAACACCAATGCAAGGCAATAACATTACAAAGCATGTGAAAAATGGCGCCCAAAGATAGGGCAAGAGAAATGTGAAATGGATTCTAAGCACACTTGCCTAAACACTTCCAAAACACTACAAGAGTTTGTCAAACGCGAATGATCTTGTGGCCTGACAATGATAACAAGTGAAAATCCAAAACCCAAAACCATTCTATCCTTGCGTGCGGGAAGTGAAAATATTATTTTTGCCATTACCAAACCCTCCAAAATGCCCCATCGTGTTTTTTCATCTGTCCCTAATTGTTATGATTATTATTAATAAATTAAAGTAAAAAGGCTCATTCCATTTTAACTTTTAATCAATTTTTTTAATTAATTAAATTTAATTTTAAACTAATTAGTAATTATAATAAATAATATATTTTAGGTGGCACATATTATATAAATATTGGCACTACATTTATTTTGTCTTTATTTTCTTAATTTATAAATATAATTAAAATAGTTTTGGCCAAGAGTTAGGCTAGAGAGGCAACTATTCTAAGTCTAGTGTTCTTTATAATGTATCTCAATTAGGGCAAGTTTTCTAAAGATTTAAGCTCAAAATTTGAGTCTATTTTGTAACTTTTGTTTATAATTAGATAAAGGAGAGATTTTAATGATGTATCTTTGTACGACTATGAGTCTCTCTATTATAAGTTAAGATTATGCACTTGGGAATGAGTCACTATCATTGATTATAACTTGATCACTTCCAAGGTTGCAAAGGTATCTTTGAAATGTCTTGTATGAATTGTATTTGTCTATGATCGATCTGGACAATTATACAATCTCTTATGTCTTTTGTGCATATAAGAGTACTATATACACACTTTAAAGCAAAAAATAGGCAACAGGTTTAAGGGTTAAATATTTCACGTGTGCAACCAAAATCTAATTTGATTTGAAGATCTAATATTAGATGCAAGTCAAATTTGTTTTTAGACATGAGATGAGAAACCAATTCGAAATAATAAGCCATGACTGAAATTTGTTTGACGAAAACATGCTCTCACAATAATATGAATGAAATTGTGGAACCAAAAAGGAAAAACCCCTCAAACTATTTATTTAGTCATTTATTTGGTCATTTTACCCGATGACCAAATTGGTCATTTATTTAGTCATTTATTTGTCAAATATGATCAGTTTTGGTCATGTGACTAAAACTTTTAGTCATGTCACTAAAACTTTTAGTCACTTAGTCATTTATTTGCCAAATTCTACTAGTGGTGGGAGTGGACCATTTAGGTTCACAAGGTCGAGTGGTAGTGATTCTTTTACCATTTGAGATTATAACATTTGTGTACCAGTGCTAGATGATCCCTGTGGCAGTTGTTCCTTCTTGATTTTCATTGTTGGAGTTGTGTTCTTATCTTCTTCTTCTTCTTTGTGATCTCGTATCATTGTATCAGTTATTCAGAGATATCATGTGTTCTTCTTTTCAGTTATTGTATTACATACCCTATGACATGTGCAATGGATGAAGGTTATTATGGATACCTTATGGTACCAGTTGTATTTATGTTATCTTATGTGATGCTTCTTTTATCTTTCATTTGTTTATATGAGTTATGTAATTATATCTAATCTAAATTAATTAATTAATGTTAACGTAATCTTTATCAAGGAACCCTTGAGAGTTGTAACATGTGTTGGTTGTTTGTTTTAATATGAGTAAATGGTAATTGCTTCCACACTGATGTTTATCTTGTATGTTAACTTTAAAATAAAAAAATTATTTTGCAAACTTAGATGCATGTTTAGGTTAAGTTCTCCTGGGTTCCCTGGCAGGGCATTACACCACACATATATGGTTTGTTATTGAATTAACCACAAGGTGTGTGCTTAAGGAGGAATGAAGATACATGGTGGTTGGAATGATGGGATAGGGTCTTGTCTAATAGTTTAGGGTGGTAACATTAACATAGACAGTACATGTTTTAGTACTTGTAATGCGATGGCAACTATCAACATGTTTTGGGTCGATGTTTGTCCATGTTAGAATGTTTTGAGAGTACCATATTGTGTGGTTGAGGTGGTGAGCCTCATTTAAGGGTTAAATGATGACATATATGTGAGTGGACATGATTTGTGTTTCAGTCAGAAGACTTGGCATTTTTGTACATAGTGGCCCACTTTAAGCCACATAACCTCTCAATGAGATGGATATGTTTCTTGTCCACAGAAAAGGAACCTAATATTTTATCTGGTGCATATATAAAAAAATAATACTTCTTGTTATATGATGTATTTTAATCTCTATTTTTCTATGGTGCTTTTTTGGTTGATTTTTCAATCTTTTGGGAATATGGAATGGGGTCTAGGTGGAATGTGTGGGCCCATATCATGTCAACTTACATTGCATGTTTTGGACTTGGCACATGTTCTGGCTCTATATGCTTCACAAAAAAAATGTATATTTCTTTTATTACTTAAATCTAAAAAATGGTGTGCAACATGGGTGAAAATCAAATCATAACCTTAAACGGCTTTAGCGACCATGTCCTCTTTAATCCTTGTGGTCAACAATCAATTATAGTTTGTCAAATGACAATATATGCTTTTTGTAGCACTTTCATATTGTCCATATAAACCTAATTGTTATAGCTCGTCATGTAACATGAATAGGATAAAGTGTAGGTATATTGATGTTGCCATATTAATAATTAGTATATTTTAATTTAATTTATTTAAAAATGTTGATATTTTTATTTTCTAGTTTTAATATGTAATTGAATAAGTATATATCAATATTATGTTCTTGATTTTATAGATTGCCAAGTTATTAGATTTCCACAATCCATAAGAATGTAGTGCAATATTCTGAATTTGTTTGTGTAAACATTTTTTATAAAATTTGTTCACACAATCAAATCCAAAAACTTGTACTGCATTTATAAATTATTAGATTTCATAAATATTATTAAAATTTATTATTGAATCAATAATAATGTGACTTCTATGATGTTACATTTTTATATGGATTTAATAAAAAAAATATTTTTTTACCTTTTAATGTTCCTAATTTTAAGGAGTGCTTAAATTCATAGATACAACTAAAAGTTTTCTTTCATTCAATAATGTTATGACATAAATAATAGTACACTTCTATACTTATTCAATAGAAAATTAGATTATGTAACTTTACATATTCTTAATTTTGAAGACTGTTTGATTTTAACAAAACCTTTCGTTCATTCAATAATCTGATCTAAATAAAAACAAGTGCCATGTAGGGGCGAATATTTGCATTTAATTTTTAATTATTTTTAATTTTCAATTTTAGTGTAAATTATAATTATTTTTTAAAATATTAGAAAAATAAAAAATAGAATTAAATATTAGAATTGTAATGTAATTAATTTTAATTGTTAATGTTAATGATAATTATAATTATTTTTCAAAATATTAAAAATAATAGAAATAGAATAAATATTAGAATTATAATTATTTTTAATTTTGTTTAGGATATGTTAAATTGATAGTAAATTATTTTTTTAAGAATATAGATTCATCATTCTTATTCTTATATAGACTAAATATTAATATCCTATTATTTAAATGAATATCATAATATTCTAATTTAAAATAATTTTAATCTTTTGTTATTATATATGTACCTAGTTTGGTGTATTATTGTATTATTAATTGTATATTAAAATTAAATCTATTTATTTATTATTATATAAATTATATTTAAAATTTATATAATGTAAATTATAAAATATTTTTAAAGTGTTATTATATTAATAATTTAGAGATATTTTTCATAATATAAATATCATAATATTATTATATTATAGTATATTTTATATTAAATATTTAATACATATATTTATTATTTAATTATATAAATATTAAAATTTTATATAATACATTAAAAAATAAACTAAAATAAACATATAATACTTTTTAATATAAAAATTTAACATTTTTATAAAAATGAGTGGCTAAAATATCGCATTGTGGCTAAAAAATAGCAAAAAAGTTGTTGCATTCTTAGAATTTCATGTATAAGATGGCAAACCCATTTAACAAATGAGATAATCAATAAATCATTTTTTCAATTTATAAAGTTAAAAAAACTACATTTAAACACATGAAATTTTTAACAAAATAAGATAAATATTAAATTGTAATTGGTAGAAATAAATTGTAATTAATATATGTAAAAATTCAATGTAAAATTCAATTATGTAATTTGGACAAAATCAAATTGCATTCACATATAAACAATACAAGATTAATTGTAGATAGACAATATAATAAATAACAAGTGCCACGTAGTGGCCAAGTACTTGCCTTTAGTTTTTTAATTAATTATAACCTAATTTAATTTTTTATTTTTTATAATTATTGAATTGTTATAATTATTTGTAATAATAAGTATTTTTTTTAATTTTAAAATTGAGTAATAATGGTAATTGTTAGAATAAACATCAATTTAAAAAAAAATAAAAGTACCATGTTTTTAAAAATATATTAGTAGATGTATATATATAATACATAAAAAATTTCACACAATCATAAATATATGTAAATTTAATTGGTGGACATTAGTCAAAAAATCATTTAATCACTAGTTAATACTAACAATCCAAAAACTGATGCAATAGTACTTGCTAGTCTATCCACAAGTACTAATAATAATAACAAACTATTTAAGCCAATATGAAATTAATTTAAGTTTGAACAATGAGCACATTAAGCAAACACATGCCTTTTATTTTTCACAGCTATTACTTGTGGCCTCCGTCCCCACACAGGGGAAACGACAGCATCAATATGAATCTGAAAATGAAGTTTTAACTGTCAAGTACGCGCATATTTTTATCTTGTGGTGGGAGAGTGGGAGAGAAAGACGTGGACAACTTTAGGTAATGCCTCCGAAATTTGTTGTGTATATATCCATTCACTCATTAAGATTTGGACAACTCTAGGTAATGGTCATGTTTGAACGTACTGTTTATCAGCCCTAGAATTTCAAGCTAAAAGTAAGTTTTGTTAGTATGTCAGTGTATGTTAAGTTGGTGTGATTAGATTTTGGTTTTAATTGTTTAGGTTTGTCAATTAGTGTTATCTATTATATAACAAGAACAAAGATGATTCAAAATTTAAATTAAAAAATATAGACATTTAAAATCAATTATTCAATGTATTTTCAAAAATACCTATCAGGTAATATCTATTTAGTTAAATCTAAAAACATTATGTTTGACTATTATATTTCATTGAAACTTTCATGTACTAGTATGTCATTTTATTTCTACCACATATGATTTAGTTTTTAGTTTTAATTGTGTATATTTTTAATAAATTTGGTCAATTACATTAGTGTGATCTACCATGTGAAAAAGAAGAAGATGATCCAAAATTCTGATTGAAAAAAATATATTGTCTTGATTCATACAACTATGAAAAAGATATGTCATGTTCTAAATAGAATACAGTTTTGGTTTGAGGGTTGACCTTCTCTTATGTTTATGAAATGTAATTGTTTTTTCTTTTCTGAACAGCATCATGGCTGTCCCACATGTCTAAATTTTATGCATTGATTCAATATAAATAAATAAAAAATAAAAAATAAAACAAACAACCATACACATTACTTTCATAGACTAGAAAAATAGTTAATGAAACTTTGATAGACCAGTATGCCATTTTATGTTTAGTTGACAGGATTTGAATTTTTATTTTTATTGTATATAATCTTCATTAAATATTGCTGATTACAGTTAGTATAATCTGTCATGTGAAAACAGAAAAGATAATTTAAAAGTTTGATTTGAAAACATATACAACCAAAACAAAAAAAACATTATAAAATTATAAAATCAATATTTCATATTCCTTTCTATTTTAATAAAAGACTTATCTGTATGTCTCAGTCTGACTATTAAAAATACATGTACATTACAATGTGAACATGTCCAACTTCCAGTCGTCTCTCTCATTTTCCATGATTGAATTGGCAAAAATTATTGCAGATAACTGAGAAGTGGACGTTTGCCCGCCACTTCTGCTTCCGTCTTTTACACGCTAAATTTTAGTCTATGCCGTCTGTGAGTTTGGGTGGATACATTACGTTTCATTTCAACATTTTTCATGCCGTGCCCCGACAAACATTGTGAATGTGATTTGTTGTTGATTTATTGATGATGATGATGATGATTTATTGATGTGGACTGTGCATTCATTGATTTTTTATTTTTTCTTTCTCTGTGTTTTTATACGGAAAATTGATTTGAGAAAATGATATACATAGTCAGGTAAGGTACTTTTCATTTCATTGCTAGTTTTCATCGTGATTTTGTGGCCACAGGAAAATAAAAGTGAGCATCAAAGACAGAAATCATGCAAGCGCAGCCGTGGCGTCAAGAAATAGGTAAACAAGGCGGATACCTTTGAAAAGTTGGACATATGAACTGTCACCTCAAACTTATTTACATAGTGATGGGAAGTATTGAAAAGACCTCACATTAGGAGAGGAGGGACAAGGGTAATAATCTAAACAGTTAGGTAGATGATGTTTTTTCTGTTTTTATATAGTATATTATGACAATATAATTAAACATATATTTAGATTAGTCAGTTTTTCATTAAGGAGTTATAAAGTCAGAGTATATGTTTTAAGATTATGTAAGTGTCAAATATGGCCCATCACATTAGGAGAGGGGGACAAGGGTAATAATCTAAATAATTGGGTAAATGATGTTATTTTTGTTTTTATATAGTATATTATATCAATATAAGTAAACATATATCTAGTCCCTTTTCATTAAAGAGTCATAAAGTTAGAGTCAGATTATGTAAGTGTCAAATATGGCCCATCAAAATTAAGGTGTTGAGTGGGTACACTAGTGATAATTTATAGTTGGATACTTTTGTTTTTGTTTTTATAGTATATTATGATAATATGAGTAAATATATATCTAAATCAGAAGTCATTTCTCATTAAGGAGTCATAAATTTGGAGTATATGTCCTAAGATCATCTAAGTATATAACATGGCCCATCAAGGTCACCTAAATGTTGAGTGGGGGACAATGGTGATAATCCAAATAGTTGGATATATGTTAGCAATTTTGTTTTTATATGGTATATTATGACGATATGAGTAAATATGCATCTAAATCACAGTTGTTTCTCATTAAGTAGTCACAAAGTTGGAGTATATGTCACAAGATTATCTAAGTGGAGCATAGCCCATCAAAGCCACCTAAATGTTGAGTGGGGACACTTGTGATAATCTAAATAGTTGGATAGATGTCACTATTTTTGTTTTTACATCAAGGCCACAAAACTCTTGAATATGACCATCAAAGTCACTAAAGTGTTGAACATAACACAAATGTACTTTAGTAAGTTTCAACCTTATATATGTTTTTTTTTTACTTATCACATACCATCATCCTTATCAATTGTACTTAGCCAACCTACCTAGAAGTGTTTGGTACATTAAAATGGTAAATTTTAATGCTCAACAAAAGTCAAAATCCTCTTATGTGATAAAATAAAGTATCTAATGTGATTTTAGAAAAAGTATAAAAATCAAAAGAATGCATATGTATATTATTATTTTTCCATGGTTTATATATCTAGCTATATTTTGTTATAACATTAATTTTTGTTCATCTATCAAACCCCACAATCTATCATTAGGAAATGTAAAAAGAAAGAGATACTCTTGATTTTTCATAAACAATATATCATTAGGAAATATAGAAAATATAAGGGTATTTATGTTATACCACATCAATAGTCAAACAAGAGAAAATAAATATGTTCACATGTGTTTCTTGTTATTAAATTGTGAATAATAAATAAAGGAAGTAAGTAATTCTTTAAATAAAAATGGTGTATATTTTCTCCTATTTGATCATACA